>LOJH01030041.1:3505-17236 GCA_001685095.1 Ellobius talpinus
AATAATAATAATAATAATAATAATAATAATAATATACTCCCTGCTCATTCTAGAACCAGTTACAGACAAATATCTGCACCAAATCCAGGGGAACAAACAGCAAAAACAGAGGATATAGAGTCAACCACATCATTCTCCTTTTTCAATGCCACTTTTAATACCAATTCCAAGGACATCATGGTAGGAGGGGTATGTTAAGTCGGAACCTTATGAACCTAAGTGCAATTATAATCACATATTTGAAATTACATCTTAGTTTTTTTAATCATAAAGTCCTTTCATTACCAGGTAATTCAGAAGTGAAATAAGAAAATTGTACTTTAAGTATTAACTCCTGTACTTAGAAACTACATGGCATTAGACAGCTTACTGATTACCACTCTCAATTTCTATAATAAATTAGGGATCACTGAGTGTCTGTATGTTATTGAGACCCATTACAAATTAAAATTATCTAAAAACTTGATGAAACGGTTATGAAGAGCTACAATTATTGAGTCTTTCAAGCATGTATGATATGACTAGCCTTAGCAAACATTACATTTGATCATGACAAGAATTTAATGAGTAAAGTATTACTTCTCTTTTACAGGTGAGAAACCTAGGACCCAGAGTGTAAGTGGTTAGTTACAATATGTGGTGGGCTGAAATCTGATTTACACCTATGCTGAAGTTCACATCAACTACCAAGCTATGGAGGTACACAGAATGTGTATGAAATTTCGCTCAGCTTAAAGCATCCTTATTATGCCTCTGTCACAACCTATTGATCCCTGAATATTTCCTGAATACTTTTGCTATGTTTTAGGGTCACACTGAGAAAGGCCTGGATGGTTACATAACAGGCTTGAATTCCAAGGACATTACAATCTACTCAGGGACACTAAGATAGTTCATCATTTAAAATAGTATACAAAAAATGCCAATGGGCCAGCAAGTTAAGAGTTGCTATTGAATGTTATGTGTTGCAGGACAATGGGCTTGGGTGAGGACAGCAAAGAGGATAAAAATAGAAGCCAGAATTAACATAGGAAACAAGCATGAGGAAAGCTTCTAAGTCAGACAGAATAATTCATGTTAGGGCATTAACTGGAGAGTTAAGAACCTCTGGGGAGAATTAAACAAACGATGTATACAGGACTAGAAGGTCTTCAAGAGAAGCCTGATAGCTAGTGTTGGTGAGAAACTATTATAGTTACTTTGCACTAGTAAGAAACTATTTTTTTCAAGAGCTTAACTAGTGGAACTGGGCCTGGTAATGAGCAAAACCTCTCTTGATGACAAGATGGTAGGGCCAAATTTGGGGCACTTCACTTTTGATGAGAATATTTCTAAATCCTTTTCATGTTTATATAAGTCATTTTTCCCCATGCTTTTAATATTTGCTAAAGGAATATTCCCAACATTTGAACCACCTTAACAAGCTATATTAATATTAGCAAACAAAAGGATGCTGAAGATCTGTAGAAGCTAGCAAGAAGAAGCTTTTGATATCTATTGAAGTGTGTTGTGATGATACTTAGTAATCTCATATTATATGATTAATACTTGCAAAAAAGTACATTTGAAGTATTCTAACAACTTAAAGTGTTTGAAGTGATGGATAAATTAGTTTGAGCTAATCATCCAACATTATATACACACATCAATGTAACCTTACATATCATAAATATACAGTTATACTTTGTCAAATGTCTCTTTTTTGCATTAAAAAATAAAACTAAAAGAATCTTTAAAAGTTGAAAATATAATAATAAAAAAGATAATGTTGTTCCTGTGAGATCTTTCTTCCTCTCAATACACTCTCAGTCGTTTATAGGAATTTATCTCCATTCTTATAGTAAATGAGAATCTTTCCATCTAGAACCTCAATTTGTACTCTTTATGGTGTTTAAAATACCCACACAAACATACTCAGAGAAACTCCAATGATCTCATACAGAAAACAATAACTCTCTTCTCACATTTTACAGAGATCCTGTGCCCGGCCCCCCATGGCAGCTCACACCTGTAATTCTAGTACCCAGGAGCCTAAAGGAAGAGGATTGTTTCTTCAAAGCCCGTGTCACATAGTGTGACTATGGTTCAAAGCAAGGTAAAAATAACTCTACTTTTAAAGAAATCTATTTTAATACTCCGTCCAAGTAAGTCTCTGAAAGAACTTACCGGGACTTTGGGGTAAGATGGCTGGGAGAGGCTGCCTCACTGTAACCCAATTAAGGCACAGTTGGTATAAGAAAGAAAAGACTATTATAAAGGAAAAGGAGGTGCTTCAGCAAGCCACAGACAGAGTGGCAGAACAACTCAGAAGTGCCTGGGTGGAGATAGCTGACTCACAGAAAGAAGGCAAGAGCAACCTAGGCATGGGGAGAAAAAGCAGACGCCTTGCCAAGAAGATAAGCAGGTGCCCTGCTGAAAAATCAGGCAGATCTATCCTCAGGAAAACACCAAACCCTCAGACGTTTCCAGCCCAGGACTACCAGTTCAGTGATGGCACAGTGGCATAAGTGTTTTGTTTTTTCAAATGTCAATATTGAGGTTTGGGCAACATTTTATTCAGTGGAACTTGGAGTAAATAATAGAGCACCCGAAAAGAAATTCTTTCCTGAGGCCAAGACTCAAAGAAATTTACTCCAGGCCTTTTTATACTTTGCTCTATTTCCTTTGTCCTGTGAAGGATTAAAAGTAGCCTAATAATACGAGCGAACATTCATGCATTGTTGCTGTATGTGCAAATCCCTATTCTAAGGAGAGTGGCTCATTTAAGAACCCCATTAATAAATGAGACTTTAGCTTGCTTTCTTTGGAGCCTCATTATCTATTACTTCCAAAGAAAACATCTTAGACAAAGCTGATTATATCCAATCGGTTTCCAGGAAATGTATACTTTTTTTTAAAAAAATCACTAATTGCATTTTAAATATTCAGAAGTGGTCTGCTGAACAAAAGTCATGCCAACGATGTTATTTATAATGACGCTGAATGTTCTGATAAATTCAAGAACGACTCTGCATCCTAATCTTTGATCTTTCACTTTTTCTATTTATCCTGATTTTCTTTTTCTTTCTTTTTTTTTTATCATTTTTACTTTTACCAGATTTTATGATAAGTAATCCAGTAATAAGGCCAAAGTTGAGTTTCCGTTCTGGTACTTTAGTCATATCATCCACATTTTATAATCTCAGTGGCGTCTTGGATCAGAACCAACTACCAGCCAGTATTTCAAAGCCTTTCTGCTGGCCATTCCATAGATTTTTTTTTTAGTCTAGCTATTTCAGCATTTTATTTTTTGTTGTCTTCTATCCTTCTACACAGTCTGATACTATCAAACTCACCTATTGACTACTCTTTACTCCAGAGGCTACCTGAATTTTATGCTGCTTTGTTAAGCTTTGCTGTGTTGGGGGTTGAAGGATCCCTATCACTCTGCCACCATCCCAAACCACCATCCTTTCCTACCACTCTACCTTCCACAATTTCCTCTGACTTCTCATTCTGGTTTGCACTCTACCTTGCTTTGGCTTTGATAAAGAGCTGCCGAAAGTCAACCTTCCTGAGCCTTAACAATAGCCTGTCATCACTCTCTTGTTAGAGGTACTATTCTGGATTGAATTCAATCCCTCAAAAATTAATATTTTGAAAGCCTAGCTTGGTTGTTTTACACTATGATCTTTTAGGAGGTAAAATCTTTACATTTGCAACGAGTTAACTTGAGCTCTTACTGGAGTAGGATGAATCCCTGATTCCATACAGTTGATGTTCTTACAAAAAGGACATTTGGGTAGAGGTTCAACACAAGGAGACTTTGGCAATAAAGAAAGACATCTGAGTGATGCATTTTGTGAGTTAATTTTCTTGGTGCTGAGACCAAAACCTGACCAAAGCACTGCAAAAAAGGAATGGTACAGTTTGAATCACAGTTTTAGGGTGTAGTACGTTATGCCAGCAGGAAGCTGAGGCAGCTGATTACCTTGTTTACCGTCAGAAAGTAGAGAGTGATGAACTCTCTTGATTAAAATTATTTCTCTTTTTTATGTAGTTGAGAAACCCAGCTAATAAAATAATGCCATCCATAGGCAGGTAGATCTTTCCATCTCATTTAACGTAATCTAGAAATCTCTCACAGATATGCCTACAGGTTCATTTCTATGACTACTCTCAGATCTTTTTATGTTCATAATATTAATCAACACAAGTGTATTCATTTGCAACTTGACAGCCCAACACACCACTTTGAAGATACAACTTTTACCTTCTGTGCCCACAGGCTCATGCCATGGTCATCTCGTAATGACAAATGCCTTGAGTCCTACTTCAAGAGTCCCTTTAGTCTTTAAGAGTTCTATCACTGATCAAAAGTGTAAGACCAGAGCTTCCACTGAGATTCAGACAATTTTTTAAACTGTGAGCCCCTCTACAATCAGAAAATAAGTCACAGACTTCCTGACCACAGTGACACAGAGTAAATATTCCCATTCTGAAAGGGGTAACAGGAACATGATAGGATTCAACCGAAGACCAAAACATAGTAGGAAAACCCCTAAATTCTACAACTTTATGTCTAGCTTGTGGAACTTGTGGAACTATCAAGGCTCCCAAGGGTCTGGATAATTCTTCTGATGATCTGCTACCTGTAACACATACAGCCTCTTTTCTTGGGCCCATTCAAGTTTATGCAAGAAAATTTCCACATTTCCAACCTCCTGAGGGCTCAACTACAGCTTATTCTTCACTTTCATATCTTTACTCACTGGTCCTTTATCATCTTCTTAGCAGGTATTCTGCTCTGGGATAATGTTCTTGTGGCCAGGCAGGAAGTACAAGCAGGGTGATCAGACTAGGAGAATTCTGGGAAGAGGAAAGGCAGAGACGCAGTCATCATCCAGAAGCAGAGGAAGCAAGATGAGAATGCCTTACTGAGTAAAGGTACCAAGCTACATGGCTAAACACAGAAAAGAATTATGGGTGAATTTAAGTCTTAAGAGCTAGTTAGTAAAAAGCCTGGGCAATAGGCCAAACACTTTATGATTAATATAAGCCTCTGAGTGTTTATTTGGGACGGAATGACTGTGGGACTGTGCAGGACAGAAACATCTGTCTACAGGACTCCAAATATGGCACATATCTCCTGGTCTTAACAAGTCCTAGGAAAAAAATGGAACAAGTTTCCCTAACCCCCTTTTTATTGAAATTTTCATGCTCATATAATCATTAACTAGTGGATAATGCTTCAAGGTTTCTGACACCTACCTGGGATGATGCCTGGTAGTTTCTAGAAAGTTTTTTGTTGAGCAGGGAACTCATTCTGTGATATTTCAAACAAATTTGCATTTCACAAGCTGCAACCATTCATGGATTTGGTCTTTTCTATTGTTCTTGTGACAATAAGCAGGTTTTTCACTAATGCAGTTAGTCATTTTAACAATTACAACTGAAGAAACTCTAGCCAGCTCAATCATTGCAAGCTTGTCTTGGGCAGGCCTTGTCCTTCCCTCTCTTTCCTTCTATTTTGCTAAAAACCATTAGATTACTTCCCTAAAGCTAGCCACCAAAGTCTATTTCCTTATTTGGTCACTTCCTTCTCCCGAGGCTCCAGCTGGATTTACTCTCCAAGGTTAACTATCAAAATATTGAAGTCCAGAAATCATAATCCCCTTTGGCTCACCTAATTAACATTCTCAATTAAAATGAAACACCTCATCCTAAGTTTCCTCTTGTATAATCAAAATCTACTACTTTTTCTATGGGCCATATCTATCTCCTTTCTATTCCAAGGTAGTCATTTACCCCTCAGGGACAAATCTCCCTGCCTCCTTCTCTTGTTCCCTCTCCCTTCTTCTATCTCCTGTCTTTATCTCTTAATCCCTGCCCTTTGTCCCTCTAGGGCAAATAAATCTCATTTGTGTTGAGAACTTGGTTGAGAACTTGTCCTTGGGTGTCCTGAGTCAATACTTTTCCTTTCAACAACCTTCTTTTTTTTTCTGGTTTTATACTTGTGTTCTTTTCTATACAAAACTGCACTTTTTAATATGTTTCTACCATACGTTTTACTCCTTTTTCACTGTAGACCTAGATATGAGAAATAAGCAGTTAACCATGACACAACCTGAATTCTAACATGGCTTGAAATTTCCTTCACTAAACATATGAGCCTACTACTTTTAAATTCAGCCTCATTCAATGGATAGAATGAGGAGAATATATCTAGATTTTTGTCACAATATAAACATAACAATAGGTAGCTATTCCCAATAAACTCCTTGTTTCATTCTCAAACCTGTCTTCTTCTACATTCACTTTCTATCCCTGTCATCTTGTTTTCCACACCTTTTTTTTGCAGAGAGTTCAACAATTGCTGTTTAGGGAAATCTAGGGGTTTATTTTGGCCCATAGTAACAAACTCTTCTGCGTTCTTATATTAAACCAGATGAAAAGGCCTACAAGCAAAGTGGTCAGATGAACCACAGCGACAGCCAAACTCCTAGTACAGAATTCTAGATTACTTTCTTTGTTGTTGTAGCACCTGGGTAAAAAAAAAAAAAAAGCAACAACTTAGGAATGATCGATTTTAACTTGCGGTTCCAGGGCAGAGTCTACCACAGTGCAGACGTCATAAGAGCAGGAACTTTAGCCACATCTAGGAAGCAGAAAGAAATAATTGCCCACACTTGACTTTCTCTTTCCTTTTTTAAGAAGATGTATTTACATGTGTAGTGGAAGAAACCAACTCATGGAATGGTGCTATATAGTACAGGTGAGTCCCATTTTCATAATTCAATTTAATCTAAGACTTCCTCACAGACACACCCAAAGACTTGCTCATATGGTGATTCCAAATCTCATTTATGTAGCAGTGGTAACCATCACAGACATCTACACGCAATGAGCAAAATGGAAAAGCTAGGAGAGAAACACTGAGCAGATCATTCCTCACAGGTGCCCCCTCATCCCCCACATAAAACCCTATCTAGATCTACAAGTTCAAGCCTCTGAAAGTCTTAATTGTAGGTAAATTTCTGTTTTTTATGGCATACATCTGGTTGTTGTTTGTTACAAGTCTGGGAAGCCAGTACAGAAACTCTTTGGCAGTTTTAACTACAGCATCCTTGTGTTTTCTTGCCTCTTTGTTATCTAGAAGCTTCTAAACCAGTATTTCTAGAAATAATTATGAAGTTCTACTGCTAACTGTAAGGAGATAAATGCACTCTATGAAACCTCAAGAGAAGGAATAAAGGGACGTGAATAAAGTCTTATTTCCTCTCATTTCTCTCCATATAAATTTTATTTCTTTATCTCTCTTTCCCTCCTTCCCTCCCTCCCTCCTTCCCTCCCTCCCTTCTGCCCCCCTCCTTTCTATGGATCAGATGTAAACTTTCACCTACTGCTCCACTGCCAAGTTAGTCTGCCCGCTTCCAGGCTTTCAACATGATGATTTGAAACTGCAAGCAAACCCCCAAATGAAATACTTTTTCTCATAAGTTGTTCTGGTGATGGTGTCTCTTCACAGCATCAGATAAATAGCTAAGACAGTAAGATAGAAGGTTCTTAGCAAGTCCTTATCACATAATAAAAGCCAATTGCTTGACAATACTTGACTCCATTCCAACTTAATTCCTCAGGTGTACGTATATACATGAGCATGCAGGTGTGTCTGTATGTTTGCATATGCATGTAGAAGCCAGCCAGTGGACAGTAAATATTTTTCTTCACCATTCTCTACCTTCTTAGCTTTGATAGTGGGTCTTTCACAAAACGTGAAGGACATTAATTCAGCTAGACAGGCTGTCCAGAGAGCTCCAGGTATCTTCCCATTTCTGCCACCCCAGTGCTGATTTTTATCACCACCGTGCCTGGGGTGCTAGAGATCAGAAGTCAGGTGCTTGTGTTTACACATCAAGCACTATTGACTAAGCTAGTTTTTACAACCCCTTATTTAATTTCATTACAGAAAAAGTGAGCAGATAGAAATAACAAAGCCTAAAATTGTATATAAAAACTATTATCCAAATTATTTTGTTTAATATATATGTGGAATATTATCTTCCCATGACAAATTATCCTACCTTGTTTTCTAACAGTTGTCCAAGCTGTAACTTCATCCAGAGAAAGCAACTGGAGGAATGGTCACTATTCTAACCTGACCATCTATGGACTTGGCTTGAATGATTTAGTGACTTACTTTGTGCTATTGAAAAATTTTCTTTGCCTATGTGTTAAGAAGAGGGGAAATAGATTTATAGTCATGTATTTAATTAGTCCCTGCCGATGGTGTCTTTTTTGCCATATCAACTGTTGGTCAGGCAATATTTGTAGGTAATTTTATTTGGTTTTTCATCTGTGTCTGTATATTTATTATAGTTTTGTGAGATTTAATAGAAAATACAAAAATGGGGGCTAAGAATAATTCCTAGAAACACTGCCCTATTAAAATCCAATTCTCTCAGCAATTCCTAAAAATTAGAATGAAATAAATGCCCATGGTTTGTTTTCTTCGTACTTAAAAACAAACAAACAAACATGTACCGCATATGGAATGATGCAATCCTCAGTTTTTTGGTAAAACTATAGGTGGACAGTTGTGAGCAAATATCTCCTTACCTCAGATAGGGAACAGATGACAGATCAAATTAAAGAAACTGCCACAATCTGACAAGGTGAGCTCAGTGAGTCTTGCTGTGGTTACTTAGAGGAATATGGGCGAGGGATTACTTACGGGCACATAAATGACTCCAAGGCTGCCACACCATTAAAATCCCATCACAAACCTGAAGTGTGCTGCCCAATGCTGCCCAACTTGAAGGCAGCTCAAGAACTTGGAGACTGCCCTTCCCAGGTAGCTCATTTGTTTGGAGTCTCTTTTGGTCATCTCTGTTGCTACTACATTTTTTTTTCTTCAGGCAGTTTCAGATTTTCTCTGGTTCTTACAAGTGTCTTGGATTATGTGAACCCCTTCTAGGCAACCTAGCTCTTCTGAGGGTATCACTCAGCAGTGCTTACAGTTTATGTGTTTAGGGAGGGAAGAGTCTAGTGAATATGATCAGTTTCAAGGATTTACATAAGCCATTCCTGTTTACTTCCTGGTCTTATCAAGTATCACTACAGGACGCACTATTCACCCCTCTTTGGAACATCTGTTGTTTCTCCTCTGCTTTGGTAGCTTGTATCTTAAGCTTTGTATCCCTCCAAAACAGAAGGTTTTCATCTAAGAGAAAGCCACAGCCAAGGTGAGTCTTCCAATCTCAATCAACAGAATCTACTAGCTCCCTCACTGACACACCCAGAGGGGGTACAAACTGTGCAGCACTGAAGTCAGTGCTTAGAGTAGAAGATAAGGTATCAGTATCAATAAGCAGCAAAATAACTTTTTCATTCTGAAAATAAGGATGCATTCGGTTTCCAGTTGAAGTGGAATGAAAGGTGTCATAGCAAAGCTCTACCTCAATTAATTCCAAACTCTGTCAACATTTTCTTGATGGCTTTTAGATGGTAATCGTTTAAGTGCTCTGCTTAGTGATTATCAAAGGAAAAAGTTATTTTAAGGATGGAAAGTTCCTACCATTTCCTGAAGAAAACACATCAGTTAGCAAAGAGTCCATGCTATCACTTTAGTCTGGAATTTCAACAGCTTAGTGTTTGCATAAAGTAAAAAAAACATTTTTTCCTTTCAGTAATTTAATGCATCAACTTCCCCTTTGTTGTTAACTTTTTCTTCTGAATTTTAAAATATGTTTACCTTCTTCGAATTAGGTATAATATCAACAAGGAGAATTTAAAAAAGATTAGTATCTTTTAAAAATTTTTAAATTACTAAATCTATTAAATTTTATAAATAAAAACAACCATCAATATCTTAAAAAGCAGATAATAAAAGTGTACATCTTAAGTTTATTGTTACACAAGTGTAGAAGGATGCTTCTCATTCATTTCCAGACTGCTCAGACCCGAGTTATCACACAGAAACTATATTAATTACAATGCTGCTTCTTCAATAGTTTAGACATATTTCTGGCTAACTCGTATCTTAAATTAACCCATTTCTATTATTCTGTATCACCACGAGGCTGTGGCCTACCAGGTAGGGTTTTTCCAGTGTGCCCTTCTCCTTTGGAAGCTACATGGCATCTCCCTGACTCCACCTACTCTCTCTGTCTCTGTTCTGATTTCCCGCCTGGCTTTACTCTGCTAAGTCATTGGCCCAAACAGCTTTATTCATCAAGCAATAAAAAAGCAGCTCATATACAGAAGGTCATCCCACATCAGATAAATACTGGACAAAGCAGTGTAAGATAAGTATTAATCGACAAACCTGGAATTTCTGAGTTTATTTTTATATAAATTGTGGTTTGTTTCTATACTTAGATTGTCTCATAATATTGCAGCTGACAGTATTAAGAAGATAAGAAGATGCTTCCCTAGTCACACCTTCAGATGAGATTTCAGTAGACAGAAAGTTCATCAGAAAGCTTGTGCCAGAATGCTATACTAAAGCATGCTCAGAAAAATACAAAAATTAAAGCATGTGTTCAGTGTGTGTATGTTGCACACTATTTTCAAAGCACTATTTATTAGAGTGATTTATTATATGATATATTCATAGATTTAATAAACCAGTGGGGAGTAAAAGATGAATTTGGATTGTGAGAATACCATTCAGAAACTCTGTAATCACACCACCTGACTATCCTCCTCTAATAGATTCAAAGGTTGAATCCCACACAAAATAATATGCCATGTCATTCACTTTTAACCCACCTCTTTCAAGTTATCATGAGGCCCCTACTTACATGACTGATGCCCTGTGCTAATATTTTTAGTCACCACCTTCCAAAATTTGAAGCTAGAAATATTAAAAGTATGACAGAAATAGACAGAGAAGTAAAATAAGGATTTGTATGAGCCACATGTGGTGCTGAGTGCTTAAACCCACACACCTGTTGCCATGCATACTATTATGGTCCTCACTTCACAGATGGGAACACTGAGGCATCAGGAAACCCATTAACTGCCTAGGCATCTACAATTAGCAAGTGATGGCGCTTGGGATAAAGGTCAGGCTGAGCAGCTCAACATACTTAATCACCCTTTCACACTATCGTCCTTTTTAGGAACTATTAACATCCTTTCAGATTGTCACAATGCAGTAGTTAGGAACTCATCTCACAGTAAGGTCGTTTCTCAGAAGGGACAGGGGTGTGATATAAGCTCTCCTGGCATCAATTTGTGAGCCTAGCTCCCTGTCCTCTCAGAAAAGGAAAAGGCACGAGACAGACAGAGAAAGCATTTATCTCAGCAACAGAGTGGACATAGACAGGAGAGGATGTCCAACGGAGACATAAGGGAGAGGTTTTGCTGCTGTCATTCTGTTTTAATTTAACGATCAAAGCGAAGGTTATGATTTCTACCAGAATATAAAAGAAAAGTGGGGCTACTGTTTAATTTTTTCTACAATAGTGTACATAGGGATGTTTTATAGTTTGCACTTCTACTTACCTACTTACTAAAAATAGATAGCAATTAAATTCTTTCTTATGGGATGGTGGTGTCCTTGGTTCCATGTGAGTGATCACCTATTCCATCTGTCTGCTGAATGCCTGAGTTTTTTCTGCTATTGTTTAAAGGGAGATTCATGCACATTACACATTAGATGTGGGATGAGAGAAACAGCTCATGATATTTTGCTAATTAGTACAGACAAGTATATGGTTACAAAAATTATAAAAAGCAAAGCAACTGAGGTAACAGTATTTCTCACTCTTCCAAAGCACACACTGCCTCAAGAGCTCACAGTTAGGATGAAAACGGACTTGTTGACAGCTGGAAGTATTCGTGAATGTCATTCCTATATTCTTTCCACTGCTTAGATAGTGTTTTTTTTTTAACACTTAAATGTCAACAAGTTTGAGTCGGTGTAAATAGGTTATCTCCACATCCCTCAGTGATGGCAAAATCTCTAAACATTAGAAGAAAGGGGGGATGAAAGTTTTTCATCTTTCTTTGTCAAGAGCTCGTTTATTCATTACTCATTGCTAATAGCTCATAACCACCATTTCACAAATGTTAGAAGGCTTAGAAACACGTATCAAAATTACTTTTTTCTCTAGTGATAAATGATTTACTAATAGTTTGAGACCTCCTATGTAACATTTACACCATGTAAATATGTCTTATAAATAAGATATGATTATGTTTCTCTCATAATGTCAGTAACAAAATCTTACTGGAACCCATAAAACAGCTGCTGTGACTCAGACTGAATGCTGCTGTTCCGACAAGCAGGCTACAAGAACATGTCTCTAAATGGAAGACTGTTATCTGTGTAGTGACTAGTACTGATAGCAAAAAACAGCTAGATCATTATGTATTTGAATTTGTGTGGAGGAGTGGTTGTGAATGCATTTACCTCCATTATACAGCCAAGAAAAACCTGAATCAAAATTGGAGTCATAACTCCAGTATGAGCAAAGGGATTGGAAGCAGAATCACAGCCAGGAGTAAATGTAGCTATTGGTTGACCCTTTTAAGACATTTTTCATGTCACAAAACTAGACATGCAAATATGAGAAAAGAACGTGATTGTACACAGATATAAGGGGCTAGAGAAGAAGACAAGAAGCAAAGCCTTGATGTAAGTCAAAACCGTAACACTCTTAGGGAAGTCTAGACAGAGTACATGCTCAAAACATTCTCTTTATGTGATATTTTTTGTTAATAAAATGTATCTATTCTGTTTGTTTCTCACATCGTGTATCTTGTTCTCATTCATTCTCCATCCTGCTCATAACAATCATTGCACTACAGGTTGCTTGGTTTCTCATTTGTTCATGGTTACTTTCTGCTACCTGTTGAATTCATCCATGCTCTTATGGTTTGACGGTGTGTGCAGGAAAATAAGTTATTGTCTTAAAGGCTTATTAATCTTTTCAACTCCTTTTTAAAAACTATCTCACCCAGATGTGTCTAAAAGAAGCATTTTCTTCAGTAGTGGGTATCAAAACTAGGGTGTTAACATGCTGGGCAAGTCCTTTACTAAGTTACTTGACCTAGAAACACCCAATCAGCTTACACAGCTCTTCAACATGAAATACTTATTTCCAGTTAATTTTAATTTGAGACTAACTAATGTTTCTGATATTCTATCTTCAAATGTCTGAATAATATAAGACATAAGGTAATATAAGATTCTCATGAGGAGACATGGGTGATCAGCTAGACCTTGCTCATATTTTATAACATTAGAATTATTTTACTAATCAGCATGGGGTTTTTTACTGAACACCAGTCTCTGTGACAAGTTGCGTTTGTTATTATTATTCCTTCATGATTTTGTAAAAAGAATTCCATGTTTGACTTGTGTTAATCAGTAGTATCAGCTGGAAGATTATTACTTTTAGCCTCTGCTGAAAGTACATGCATTCAGGAGGTAATTCCTGATAAAAAATTATATAAAGGAATTTTAAGCGGTTCCCCCTTTCTCATCATTTCCAAAGCAGATGTGAGGATTTCACAGAGCATCCACGATACTGGGTCTCATGCAGTGTTTCTGAAGATGTAGTTATATGTAATAAAGATGAGGAGATTGAAGGAACTCCAGAATGGCAATCTTAGTTCCAGTTTTTTTTTTCTTTTTTGCTGTTATTGTTGAAGTTTTAAGATAGAAAATCCATAGAAATCTATGGATTCCTGGCTATCTCAGAACTCACTATGTAGACCAGGTTGGCATTGAACTAACAG
>LOJH01030044.1:0-12590 GCA_001685095.1 Ellobius talpinus
AGAGAGGACAAGGACTGCCCGAGAGTGGTGTCTAAGCAGTAAGACGAAATTGAGAAAACCTCTGCCTACTTGTTGTCTGCAGAGAAAGGGGATTCTCTACTCTAGCTTTAAGATATCCTAGGACAGGCAAGTTTGTTAATGCAGTGAGGGAATCTCCCAGATAGAAAAGTCAAAATGTTACTTCTCTCCTCCAGTGCAGCATCCCACCCTCCACCACCCTCATTTTATTGAAGGGATTTCCACAGATTCATTTAGAAGGGAAAGTGGATTCTCAGGTATCTGCAAAGTTCACAGCATTGGCTTGCAGAGTGTCCAGTTTCACTGTGGGCTTTGCTGTGGATCAGGGAAGGGGAGAGAGGAAGGGTGAGGAGGGAGAACTTAAATTCATTATGGGCTCATCAAAGTCTCCAAAGAGAAAAGTGCCTCAAAGCTCAGCTGAGGCTGGGGAAGGCTGCCAGAGTATGCACTAAGAGGCTCTGCCCCAGGTGCCAATAACAAGCAACCAGCTTCGAAATCAAGGACCAAGCATGGCAGTGTGGGTGGTTGTGGTGATGGGGATGGACCCCAAAGGCAAGCTTCAGTCAAAGAGCAAGTTTGGGATACTGTAGGAGTTCTAAATTTACTTACTACACCTTGATCTGCCTGCCTCTGCCTCCCAAATATTGGGAATAAAGGTGTGTGCCACCACACCCAACTACTCTCTTTCTTTCATATTTTAATGACTTTATCATTTTTCTTTTCTCTCCCAAGCCTACATATATTTTTAAACACACAGTAAACTGTTTAGAGATTTTCTTCATCTTTGAATCTATCTTTACTGTATATCTCTCCTTTTCTGAGCATATGAGTCTTTAATTTGCTAAGCGATATGGCTAGGTGTAAAGCCATGGCTTTGACGGCTGGATCCATCCCATTCCTAAGCTTTCTGAGAGTCTAGCCTCATGATGGAGGTACTGGCCGGAGCCATGTTTATTTCTACAACTCTATGGTGTTTCAAGGTCCCTGCCACCACCAAGAAGCATGCTATTGGCTACTCATAAACATCATTTAAGTGTTTGGTGCTGGGGCCTCTTAAAAGAGTTGCAAGATTTTTGCTTCTAAAGTTGAGTCAGGAAGTCTCTCTTAAATGATGTACACTTGCCTCTGGCAAACGGAGCTCACCTTAGAAAATGCTACCAAGAAGCCATGCTTAACTCTGTTCTTTTTTGTCTAGAATTATTTCCCAAACTCTCTCAGGTTTTAAGTGGATTGAGCTGTCCATGTTGGCACCAATTGTTGACAGAAGTTTCTGTCCCACCCAGTCCCATAGCCATTCAGCCCCAAAGAAACACACAGAGGTCTATATTAATTATAAACTGGTTTTTCTATTAGCTCAGGCTTCTTGGAACTCTTATATTAGTCCATAATTCTTGTCTGTGTTAGTCATGTGGCTTGGTACCTTTAATCAGCAAGGCAGTCTCATCTTACTCCCATGTGTCAGGGTGATGACTCCAGACTGACCTTTCCTCTTCCCAGAATCCTCCTGTTCTTGTTGCCCCACCTCTACTTCCTCCTGGTGGCCCCACCTATACTTCCTGCCTGGCTATTGGCCAACCAGCATTTTCTTAAAAATAATACAAGTGACAGGATAAAAGTCTATTGTCCCACAGCAACCTAACTCAGCCATCACAGTCCTGGTACCATGGGCAATAATTTGTCTAAGCATGGACATGTGATAGCAAAGACCAGTGTTATCCAAAGAGCACAGGGAAGCAAGTGACAGGGGCCTTGGGATGCTTTTTTCTTCCTTGGGAATAAAGTGAGTTTTTTTTAAAAAATCATAGTGTCAAAAATAGTGGTAGCCATATTGCTTTGTGGCTCCTCAGATCTGTGTCCTCAGGAAGAAGAAAGCAGGGACTTTTGTGTCTCTGTAGACTCAGAGATGGGACAGAGGTCTCTGAATTCACACTGGTGGCCAGCTCTTAGAGTAGAATCCTGCTGGCCACAATATTTTCTAGCTTTAGAGACGTGGCAATGGAAAGGAAGTATGCACTTCAAGTGTCTCCTGTAAAATGTTCTTTGTAACTTTTGTCCTTTTGTCTCCTAAGAATGCAGAGGAAGATTACCAGCTGTGTTTCTCTTCTGGGCAGGAAGAAGTGCCATGTCCACTCCTAGGTGAGTGTGAGCAATGGACTGAGTTTATATTACCATAAACTGTTTTCATTGCTTAATATTAAGATTAAATAGCCTTAAAGTATGTATCCTATGTGATGTTCTTACATACATCTAAGACATATTTACACTTTTGTCTCTACTCCAGGTATATGATAAAAAGACATTTTTGGTAATTTGTTTTTGTAATTGGTAATTGGTTTTTAACATGTTTTTATTTAATTAAAATATGATTATATCGTTCCTTCCTCCTATTCCTCTCTTCTACACATACAGGTGTCAGTCCCCCTTCCAAATGAAGGGCCTTCTCTTTTTTAGCCATTTTTGTTACACATGTATACAAATGAATAAACATATAAATACGATCTGCTTATTCACTTCAGTATTGCCTGCTTAGATATGATTCTAGGACTGACCCCTTGTATTGCACAGGCAGTCAGATGTCTCGCCCATGGGGAAAACTAACAACTCCTGAAAGTGTTTCATTGCTTGTGCCTCTTCACACAGTTGTGAGATTTACCAGATTCACATTGGCATGTCAATGGTTGAGTTTATATTAAGTAGCCATGTTGCTGTGATTTCTTGGGTGTAATCTTATAGATATAAAACACCCCCCCACACACACAGCAGTATTCCTGGTTATCTGTGTCTTATAATCTTTCTCCCTCTCCTTCCACAATTTCCCATGAGCCTGGGCAGAGGAGTTGTGCTACAGGTGGATTGATTGGTTCTGAGCTCACACAATCAGTTGTTATTTCCATCCACTAATTATAAGGCTTCCTGCTTCTGCAGAGGAAGCATCTCTGATGATGCTGAGATCTACACTTCTCTGTGGAAGGAGAGATGAATGTTATAATTCAGTTGGAATTAGTTTAGTTTAGGAAACGGCAGTAGTATGCTCTCCTCTAATATCCATGACCACATTACTGTGGAGTTGGCTAAGTTTACAGTATCAGGCACATTTCCCCCCATGTTTATCAGACCTTTCTTCCAATTAGACAGCCATTGGGTACCACCACGATCTAAGTGCTACTATGGCAGCCTTACAAATATCCCACCATGCTGGTCATCAGTGTGATTCATAGGCCTTAGGCTGAGTGAACTATTGAATGCATCCAGTACTATAAAAAGTCTAAACCAGTGTATCTCAACTTTCCTAATGCTACAACCATTTAATATGGTTCCTCATGTTGTACTGACCCCAACAATGAATTTATTTTGATTTCTTCTTCCTAACTGTAATTTTTCAACTGCTAAGAATCATAATGTAAATGTTTCTGATGGTCTTAGACAACTCCTCTGGAAGGGTTATCAACAACCAAAGAGGTCCCAATCCACAGGCTAAGAACTACTGGTCTGAATGGAGGATGCTTTCAGGTCAGATACAATCCAAATCCTCAGAATCCCTTGTCCAAAGTGTAAGGAAGATTCAGCAACAGGAATTAAATTTAACTTCTGGGAGGCATTGTTTATTTAGAATTTTATATGAGTAATGGTTTATATCATTGTCATTCCTTCTCTCTGTTTCCCCAGATGCTTTTTCATGTCCACCCCATTCCTCATAAAACACATTAGCTTTTCTTCTTCAATTATTCTTGCTATGTGTATAAGCGTACAAACCTCTCTAAGCCTATTTAGTGTGGCTCATTTGTGTATCCAATCCACTGACATGCATAACCTCTCAAGAGCTCATCCCTGAAGATCACAGAATCTCCCTCTCTCCACAACCATTCATTGCCTATGGCTCTTCATTTGAGTGTGAGGCTCGGGAAAATCCCCACACATGCTGGTCTGTCAGTTGATGTTTTCATTCTTTCAAGACTCATTTAGGCAATCAAGTTGTTGAGATTTTGTGGGTTCTGTTTCCCTCACATGAAAAGACATAATATCCCATAATCCATCTGACTCTGACTCTTCCACTCTAAGGATTTTTTTCTGATCTTTAGGTGGAGGGGTCACACTGTGCATGTACCAGGTGGGGAGGGCACTCCATAGTCATGTTTTCTCTGACCACTTATAGATTTCTCTGCATGATAAATCTCTTCATGCACAATGTCTGTTACTTGAAGAGAAAAATGTGAAGTATTCTGCATTACAAAAAAGTCCTCAGAGATTTTCTATTCTCCAGGATGTAAAAAAGAAAGTGTTAACAATTTCATTTACCAAAATTAGTGTTCATGTTCTCATGTTTCTTACACTTGCTCATCAAATGCTAAAATCTAGCCATGGTAGTGATCCATGATGGATGTTTATTGTACATCTGTTCACACCAGGCCCTATGCTCATCACAAGAATGAAATGAGATAATATTCCCACTCTACAAATATTTTCTGAATGAAAAATATGCCCTTATTTTATTGAATTTTTCATAATATATTCTGGGTATAATAGTTAGATCATTACAAAATACCTCTCAGAATAATTTGTCTACAACTAAAAGTTTTGGTTTATTAATTGACTTCACTGTGATAAACAAACACAAACATTGCTCCTGTGGCACTGCAGTGTGGGCATCTGGAGGAATTTGTCTTCTCTTAGATTTGCATTGCTTGATTTCATCTTGAGGTTAAAATATAATTATATCTATCTTCCCTTTCCCTCCTCCAAAGCCATATTCTACTCTTTGTTCTCTTTAAATTCATGGATTCATTTTTGTTGTTGTTGTTAATTCTTGCTATGTATGAGATAGAACTGACAGACAGATATACCAAGAGAGACAGAGAGGGATGCAAGATATAAAGATACACAGATGATAGTTAGAACCTGCTTCTATTTTGTCCCTGAAACACATCTATGCAGGCATTGGAATATAATTCATAAAGTTGTTAAATGAAGTGATACTGGATAATAAGATTTTTCTTATGAAGTACTTATTGTCCTTGTTAGGTTGCAAGGAGTACACAGGACAAAAATATAAGCAGACTGTGTCCACTTTATTTATAACATTTTTAGCTTGTTTGTTTTAGAACAAGATGCTACTGTTTTTCAGGGAAGCTTTAAAATTTTTGCACTCTGCCTCAGAATCCTGTGTACTGGAAAAACAGGCATTAAGCAAAACACCTGGCTGATTTTGGTTTTTGTATTGTTGACACAATTGTAAGTCTAGTCAACAGGAAAATATGGATAGAGAAAAAGCACAGACTGCAATCATATTGATTAAATAGCATGCATTAATTTGTTAAGATCTTTTCTTGATATTAAGGTTTGTAACAGCTTCATGCCACAGGTCTCTAGAGAAATCCTAAGAACCTTTCCGTCATTGTGACACCTTAGGAGCCTAAATTTTTAGCTACATTTCCAAAAACAGCTCAGTTCTCAAGTGTGCATCAGCTGCTGATTGTCCTGCAGGCCAAGCTGTTGTTACTTTGTTCATTCCACAGCTTCCTGTGCCCTAAACATCGAATGCTGCTGCAATATTTGACTCAAACATAACATTGCAAATGGAAGGAAAGGCAAGAGTTCACTAGGAAAGCAGGGATGAAGGAGAAATTGATGAAAGAGGGTTTTACTCAATTCATGAAAAAGGGAAATCTATATTTTAGTACAGCATCTTGGAGAATTATTTGTAGAAGGAGGAACTAAGAGCATGAATGAACAAACCACATATTGTAAACTGGGTTGGAGATAGAATATTAGCCAACACAAATCCCACTTCTTTTGAGTAATTACTGAGAACGGTAGGACAAATATTTAAAAGGATTAGCACAGAAGTAGGAAATGCAAGTGGTTTCCTTAAGGTGTAAATCCAGTGGAATTTGGAAAAGTAGTAAACACAATAAAAAGTTTAAAGGATAATCATAGAAAGAATGCTATTGTATGGTTGTTTGTGCATCCTACGCAAGTCAACATGCTCAGATTTTTTCCTCTGTGCTTTTTTTTGGAATTCATGAAGAAAGTATATAAAGTTAATATAAGAGCAAACTGTTTTTATAAAGCTATACAATTACTCTGATACCCAAACCACATAGAGAAATTACTGAGAAAGAGAATTACAGACCAATCTCACTCATGAACATTGATGCAAAAATACTAAATAAAATACTGGCAAATTGAATCCAAGAACACATCAGAACCATCATCTACCATGATCAAGTCGGCTTTATCCCAGAGATGCAGGGATGGTGCAACATATGAAAATCTGTCAACGTAATCCACCATATAAACAAACTGAAAAATAAAAATCACATAATCATCTCATTAGATGCTGAAAAAGTTTTCGACAAAAATACAACATCTCTAAATGATAATAGAATCTCAACATTGTAGCAGTTATCAATTGCGTACACTGCCTCAGTTAGGCCTGGGACTTTCTGCCTACCTCCCTCCTTGATGGGGAAGGGCCCATCAATGGACATACTCTAACAACTGTTCAGAGTTCATAGCTGCAACTGCTGTATTGTGTGTAGAAAAGGTGTTGTTGACTTTATAACAAAGCTGTTATGCCTTTGACCATCATTCTGCCCTCTTTTTGTGATAATACTTGAGGCTTGATATGAGGGAAAATAAAATGGACACCATATTTAGGACTCTGTCTGCCAAAAACACTTATTCTCTGCACATTGGCCAGTTATGGAAATGGATGTTGATCACCATGAACTGTAAAAAAACTTCTCTGACAGGGGCCTTGAGATGGACTGGTCTAAGGGTCTAAAACACACAGGTAGGAGTCAGTTTAATATTATGTGCAGCTAGCATAATAATAATACTAGAATTTCCACTGTGGCCTCTGACCCATAGACTAAAACTGGTACCAGACGTGGGGTCCATCATCTCCATTTCATCTTAAATCCATTCAGAACGTGATTGGCAAGTCCCTTGTCAGTTGTGGCACTATTGCTCCACTGGCTACATCTTGCCAGGACGAACATCATTGTAATTCCCAGGGTTAGAGCTGGGCATTTCTGTTGATTCTTTTCTCTTCCAGTAGTGGGCATAGCACAGAAGAGCGAGGTGAAAGTCGTGTCAGTTCCAGATTGATTTCTCTGTTTCTGGGAGTCCAGCAATAGAGTCACACACAAATTCCAGAGGCTAAGCAACATTACTGGCAGTGGCCTGTGTGTTTTGGGGTTCCGTGAGACCTCACAGTCCTTCAATTTCAAAGAGTTAATGTGTTTCTGGTACTGAAGTTTTAATTTGTTACCTGTGTAGTCTTGCAGGTGCACTGTCACCAAGTTATAAGATAACTCCTTCAAACTCTTTTTGTATAAATGAATGAATATATTTTAGGAAGTTTACATATTAATATATTACCATGTCACATTTTCAAAACATATTTAGGATTAATTATCCTTTTTTTTGTATGCACTCTACTATCATGCCTTCCCATAATACTCTTTCATCTTTGTGTTCCATTGTTCCCCTTTCCCCATGTGTTCTATATCCCTGTTTTGAAATTCCATGCATTGGTCCTTACTTGCTTCCCAACTTCAGTATCAATTACAAATAAAATGCAGTTATCTACAGTTGAGTAACCAACTTCCTGTTAGGTTCCAGAGCCAGGATGCACTACCCTCCTGTGTAGTGCCGTATACAGTGAGCTGAGTTTAAGGAGTGAAACACCAAAACATCAAGTGAACAGGTAAATAATAGCATGTGGTGGAATTCCAACCACCTTCTAGATAACAAGTCTGTTCAGGTTTAACTACTTAACACATGTAACCTGTTGATGCACATGCTGTGGTGCTCTCCTGAGAGATCATCAGACTATTGACTTGTTCTCCATTCTTCTCAGTCTCAGAGAAAACAGTTAGATGACGCTCTCTTTTAAGTGGAATGTTTTGGTGAGGAGCGTCTGCCTGTCATGACTATGCATGTCCCGACAGTCCAGCCCCAATTACTGGTCACCTCTTTTATAATTCTTTAGAGGCTATTTGTGAGGATGGTAATCTGCCTACTTCAATGCTGGAAAGCATCATTTTTTTTCCTTCTATGGCCCTCTGGGCAGAAATTCCATGGATGGTAAAGCATCCTCATTAAATTATTTCTCTAAGTGGAGGATTATTAAACAAACCTTTGCTTAGCTGAGGAAGCCACTATGTATCAGTCTTTAGGAATAATATCCCGATGTTTTGATGAATCATAGAAAGCATAACAGGAAGATATATTCTCGTCTCTTCTATGTCTACTATATCTAATCTTCTTCAGCAATGATCCACACTGACTTTTCTGTATGAATATAATCTGCTCTATAGATGTGATGCTCTCAGACAACTCTGCCTCACATCCAGCTTCCTCCTTCAACTCCACAGTGGTGTCAGATATAACTTCATGGCCCTTTCAGTATAGTCTGATCATTCTCATAATCTAATTATCTGGAATGTTTGGTTTTCATTTCAGGAGCTTAAGTATAAATTCTATAACCAGACAAATCATGTCAATGAATGACAAAGATTTTGGCCTATGCAACTACATATATGTGACCAAATTGTCAATAGAAGCACAGAAGTTCCAACATATTCACTGTAATGACATTTACACTGCATAGGAACCAGTCTATCAGATCAGGCTCATGAATGATAGTAGAGTAATCCTTAAATAAGTCATAAAAGCTGGCAGTAGCCACAACTGTTATAATCCAGCCAGTGCCAATTCAACAGCTTAGAGCCCCTGTAAGATTGTGTCTTACCCAAGCTTCCATGGTGAACCACAGGCAGGACAGATTGCAGTCTTTAACAGTGTATACATAATAATATCAAAAGTGTAATAATAAAGTATTGTATAAAGTATAGACTTATTCTGTTACATAACTAATACACTAGGCATCCTGTGTTGGAGTTCACTGTCTTCCTCCTGAAGACGAGATTTCTAACACTGTATATATTGGTAGTATGTGTCCAATTGATAAAGCTATTTTCTATTATCCTTTGGACACATACTACCAATAAATGTTCTCTAGGGAACACCAAGAGTTTCATGCTTTCCATCCTTTCTGTCTCATCTGAACCACCTTCATTATAAATTAGGCCCCACTCTCTCTCTCTACCCTCTGTTCTCTGTCACCTTTACCACTGTTGGAGTCCTTTGTTACTGCTTTACATAACCTAACAGACCCCCTGGGTCATTTCACATATGAAGGACTTTCATTCTCAAAGCTTCTTTTGTGAGTCTAAAATCTAACCTGCATAAAATAGACAATAGAATTAGAGATGCAGACATTTTAATTTGGTTTTTGAATAATAAGTTTATTAAAAGATAAGCTGAAACCAGATTTATATGTAAAATTTAGAAGGGGAAATTTTTGAGCAAAAAAATGTTTCAACACATCTTAATACTTTTGAACAATGTCAACACATGTGATAATGTAATAATTCCAAAAACATCAATGAAATTAAGAATCTCTGTTACATACGATTTAGCCTCATGATGTACAATGAATGTTCAGAAAAAGCTAAACACAGGAACAGTAACCCATGCTATGTATTCAAAGAAGTGGGGTGCTACTTTCCATAAGGTACACACAAACTTGATTTAATTTTATAGCATCACTTCAATTGAATACCATCATGTTTTCTTTTCTTTTTTATAAAAAGAAAACAAACTATCATTTTTCATTTTACATACCAATCCCAGTTTCCACTTCCTTCCCTCCTCCTGTTCACTCCATTCCTCCACCCACCCATATACACTCCTGAGAGGGTAAAGCACATTATTTTGGGGAAGGACCAAGGCCCTTCCTACTTTATCTAAGCTCAGCAAGGTATCCATCCAAAGAGAATGGGTTCCCAAAAAGCCAGTACAAGCAGTAGGGATAAACCTGGTGCCACTGAAAGTGGCCCCACAGTCTGCCCAAGCCACGCAACTGTCACCCACATTCAGAGGGTCTAGTTTGGTCCTATGCTGGTTCCTTCCCCGTTTGGCTGGAGTTGGTGAGCTCCCATTAGCTCAGGTAAACTGTTAAACTGTTTCTGTGGGTGTCCCCATCATGGTCTTGACCTTTTTGCTCATATTCTCACTCACTGCACTCTTTAATTGGACTTTGGGAACTCAGCCCAGTGCTCCACTGTGGGTGTCTGCTCTGTTTCCATCAGTTGCTGGATGAAGGTTCTATGGTGCATTAAGATATTCACCAATCTGACTACAACTACAGGGCAAGGCCAGTTCAGGTACCCTCTCCACTGTTGCTTGGGGTCTTAGCTGTGGTCATCCTTGTGAATTCCTGGGAATTTCTCTAATTCCAAGTTCCTTGCTAGCCCCATAATGACCCTCTCAGTCAAAATACCTCTTTTCTTGCTCTCCATCTCTCTCCTTCCTTCATCTCAACTATCCCATTTTTTCAAGTTCTCCTCCCTACTCCCCTACTCTCCCCATTCTTCCCTCTCTTCTGCCCCAACTCAATTTTGTCAGGAGATCTTGTCAATTTCCCATTACCAAGGAAAAGGTTGACTTCATCCTTTCCAATTTTAATCCCATTGATCTACTTGTGTTGTCTTCTATCCAGAACTTCAAGAACTATATTGAATAGATATGGAGAGAGTGGACAGCCTTGTTTTGTTCCTAATTATAGTGGAATCCCTTTAAAGTTTTCTCCATTTAATTTGATGTTGGCTATCAGATTGCTGCATATTATTTTTATTTTATCCAGTTATGTTTCTTGTATCCCTAATCTATCCAAGACCTTTACCATGAAGGGGTGTTGGATTTTGTTGAATGCTTTGTCAGCATCTAGTAAGATAATCATGTGGTTTATTTCTTTCAGTTTATTTATTTGGTGGGTTATACTGATATATTTTCATATGTTGAACCATCCCTGCATCTCTGGAATGAAGCCAACTTGATCATGGTAGATGATACTTTTCTGGTGTGTTCTTGGATTTGGTTTGCCAGTATTTTTATTGTTATTGTTATTGTTATTGTTATTATTACTATTAATGTTCATGAGTGAGGTTGGTCCATAAATCTCTTTCATGGTTGAGTCATTGTGTGTTTTGGTATCAGGGTAACTATAGCCTCATAAAAAGTTTGGCAATGTTCCTTCTGTTTCTATTATGCGGAACACTCTGAGAAGTATAAGTATTAGCTCTTCTTTGAAGTTCTGATAGAATTCTGAGCTGAAACCATCTGTCCCTGGGCTTTTTCTGGGGGGGGGAGAGTTGAAAGACTTTTGATGACTGCTTCTATTTCCTTCCATGTTATAGGTCTATTTAAATTGTTCACCTAGTCTTGATTTAATTTTGGTATGTGGTACCTATCCAGAAAATTGTCCATTTCTTTTACAAAATCTTCCAATTTTGTGGGGTACAGGCTTTTGTAGTATGACCTAATGATTCTCTGGATTTCCTTGGTGTCTGTTGTTATGTCCCCCTTTTCATTTCTGATTTTGTTAATTTGCATGTAATCTCTCTGCTTTTTGATTAGTGTGGATAAGAGTTTGTCTATCTTGTTGATTTTCTCAAAGAATCAATTCATTGTCTCATTGACTTTTTTGTATTGTTTTCTTTGTTTCTATTTTATTGATTTCAGCCCTCAATTTGANGGATTTCCTTGGTGTCTGTTGTTATGTCCCCCTTTTCATTTCTGATTTTGTTAATTTGCATGTAATCTCTCTGCTTTTTGATTAGTGTGGATAAGAGTTTGTCTATCTTGTTGATTTTCTCAAAGAATCAATTCATTGTCTCATTGACTTTTTTGTATTGTTTTCTTTGTTTCTATTTTATTGATTTCAGCCCTCAATTTGATAATTTCCTGTCATCTGCTTCTCCTGGCTGAGTCTGCTTCTTTATGTTCTAGAGCTTTCAGGTGTGCTGTTGAGCCACTAGTGTGAGCTTTCTCCACTTTCTTTATGTAGGCACTTAGTGCTACGAACTTTCTTCTTAGCACTGCTTTCATAGTGTCCCATAGGTTTGGGAACATTGTGCCTTCATTTTTGTTGAATTCTAGGAGGTCTTTAATTTCTCTCTTCATTTGTTCCTTGGCCCAGGAGTGGTCAACTGTGCCCTATTCAATTTCCATGAGTTTGTAGGCTTTCTGCACATTGCTATTGTTGTTAAGTTCTAACTTTAAACCATGGTGATCTGACAAGATACAGGGACTTATTCCAATTTTTTTTGTATCTGTTGAGGTTTGCTTTGTTAATGAGAATGTGGTCAGTTTTAGAGAATGTTCCATGAGGTGCTGAGAGGGTGTATTCATTTGTATTTGGGTGGAACATTCTGTAGATGTCTATTAAGTCCATTTGAGTCATGACATCTGTTAGTTCTCTTATTTCTGTTATGTTTCTGCCTGATTGACCTGTCCATTGGGGAGAATGGGGTGTTGAAGTCTCCAACTATTAATGTGTCGGGTTTGATGTGCGATTTAAGTTTTAGTAATGTTTCTTTTACATATGTGTGTGCTCTTGCATTTGGGGTATAGATGTTCAGGATTGAGACTTCATCTTGATGGACTGTTCCTGTTATGTGTATAAAGTGTCCTTCTCCATCTCTTCTGATTGATTTTAGTTT
>LOJH01030045.1:0-17235 GCA_001685095.1 Ellobius talpinus
AGGTGGGGAGATGGGGGTGTGGAGGTGAGGGTTAAGGAGGTGGAGAAGGAAGGGGTGAGGGTAGGGGGATGTGGAGGAAAGAGTCAGGCAGGGGAAGCAGAGAAGACAGTGAACCAAGAGAAACAGTCTTTCTATCCAGCAAGCAACAAAGGCAGACTACACTTAACATCAGTGTTCATAATACCGCAGACTGGAGACAAAGCAGATGCTGATCTGTGAGAGGTTGAAGCAGTAGCTCCATGTGACAGGTTATCACCCAGAGGCAGAAAGCAATAGCACTGTGCTAGGTGACACTTGAGTATTTTTGCAAGCACAGTGTTGAACAGAAAAAGCCAAAGAGAGCCTGGGAGATGCTCAGTCAGAAGAATTCATGCCTGCCACACAAGCACAAGGGCCTGATGTTGGATCCCCAGCACCTACATAAGACGAGGGAGTAGCTGTGCTCGCCTGTAATCCGTGCTCACCTGTAATCCAGCGCTGGAGGGGATAGCACTGCTGGGTCACTGGAGCATGCTGGCCAGCCCCTCTAGCATGTTGACTCTTCTAGGTTCAGTGAGAGACCTTGACTGAACCGAAAGGTGGAGAACAAGCAAGGAAGACAGCTGACACCAACCTCTGGCATCCACACGCACCCTCATCCAACAATATACAGATATGCTCAGGACACATGTAAATAACATACACACACAAACATGGGGGGGTAGGGGAGTGGAGAAGCCAGACAAAGAATTTGTGCTCTTTTATTTTTAGGGGGAGTCCAAAATGATGGTTACCAGCACCACCACCAGGTGTTTGGAGGTCACCGCGGAGGTCAAGGGCCAGCTGGGTGCTTGCTCTGGGTGGCAGTTAGTGGGTGTGGGCAGGTCTGAAATGTCATCTGATCATCTAGCTCTGACCTGTAGCCCTTCCTAAACTCAGTACCTGTTGAGGAAGGTAAGGAAGAAAGCAAGTTCTCGGACCACTGAACAGTCTCTGCCAGAGCCAGGCCCAAATTCAGAAGTCCAGGTGGTCATGCCCCAACTTAACAGTGACAAGTGCTGGGACCCTGGAGCATCATGGAAGACCCCTTAAGTAGAGCAAGGAACTAGATGGATGCGGATGCTGTTTCCAGAATCAGAAAGGGGAAGGAAACAAATGGATGCACTCAAATGGGTGATGGGTGCATACCTTCCTTTCTTCATAGTAAAACTGATGCAAAAGAATTCTACTGCCAAATGGAGTGTCAAGAACGAAGACATGGTCTACGTCCCTATGGCAGCCTGCAACCCCACCATAGCCGCTGCTCGAACCAGGGCCTGTGCCCCCATCCCAGCTTTGCTTAGTGTCCCTTCCCTTCAGCCCTCTACTGAACCAGCTCTCCTTCTGAGAGCCCCTACCTCCCATTCCTCTCTAGTCTGTGTTCCCCACAGTGAGGCCCCACCACTGTATAATGCTGTATTACTTGTAGCTTTAGTTAATTAAATGTAAAATCATTGAAATAAAATTATACCTTCATTAGAAATTAACTCCCACTGCAGACCTGGGGTAACGGCTGGGTGCTCCCCCCTTCCAAACCACACACAAAATGGTCAGTTAAACCAAATGGGAAAAAAAGTTTAATGACTGCATGGTAATCAAGCTTATTATTATTTAAGCACACGCTATTACCCTGTGCAATGAGGTATCTGCCAATAAATTATCTTTGAAGGAGTTGGTCCTTGTCTGAGCCCAGATGTGTAGCTACGGGGACCTGATGGTGACACCCGCTGGCCACGACCAGTGAGTGCCCAGGCTGAGGGAGAGGGTACAGTGGACTCCTGGCCCTGGCCCTCTCATTGATCTTGAAGCTGCCCTCTCTCAGGCTCAGGCTCAGGCTCCAGGTTAGGATCTGGTGCCTATCTCCAGTGTCTCCACCTGGCCCTCTTCCGCAGGCCTTCATGTGACCTCACAGAAGAGAAAATATTCCAGCAGGGAGAAAGAGACTGGGGACCAAACACTTCCCCAAAAATTAGGAAGAGGAACGGAAAAAGGAAATTTATAGTATATGGAAGATGAGGGAAAGGAGGCTGAGGGGGAGAAGAGGTGAGAACCTTCCAGAAGCATTGAGAGAGACCATGGGAGATAGAGAGAAGGATGGGATGATGGGATGGCTTGAGACTCAGGAGTGAGACTCCACCAACAGGTAGACACCAAAACCACAGGGTCAGGAGGTCAAAGAGAAGGCAGCAGAGAAGTCAGGCGGGAAGGTCATGGCAGGCCTTGCTTCGTTGAAGACACCGTCTTGTGGCATCCGCATGGGGACAAGCTGCTTCCCCACCCCTCACCATCGGCACCGCCATCAGCCCCTCATCACAGCGGAGGTGGCAAGCACTGCAAGGCTGGGAGCCGCAAGAAGAGGGAGATCAAAAGGGGCCAGAGGCAGAGGAAGAAATGGAGACAGGTGAAAGACAGACTAGAAAGCTGGCACCCATGGCCCCTGATTCTCCGCCCATCTCACACCTTCGCGTATGCTCATTTCTCGTGTCTCTCTATCTCTCTATCTTAGAGGCATGCCAGGCCCCACGGATCCCATTTCATGTCCAGCCTTGTCTCGGCCAGGACACCCTCCCATTACAGTAGCCAAGATGGCCACTAGCTACTGGGAGGAAGCTACTGTGGTTCTCAGATCGCTCAGGCTGCGGGCAGCAGCTAGCCCTGTCCCATGCCAGGCTGAGGACCAGACAGACCCAGGCTTAAGTTCAAATTCATTATCAAATCAGTGAGCAGAAACCAAATGGGGCTGACTTCTCAACCTCTCGACTGCCCTCCCCTCACCGGCAGAGTGGGTGATGATGGACTCGCAATGCAGGCTTCTCGCAAGACTCACAAGACAGTATTTAAGATCCTACTAGAGGGCCTGAAGTGGACCACTGTCCTGTGGGAGAGACACCCCAAGGCAGGGTGGCCTCTGTTTCTCCCAAAAAAAACCCTTAAGGCCCAGGCAGAACAAGAAAGTGAGTCAGTGGCTTGCTGGGGACTGGAGGGTCTCTAGAGAGGGGAACAATGTGACAAAGGACTCCAGGGAAGGGGGAGTAGGAGAAGAACTTTGGAGACCTTCCCTTCCCATAAGGACTCATTTTGGCATGTCCCAAGCTGTTGTAAATGTCCACCTCTCCCAGGTCTGATGCTAAGAAATTCTGAGTGGAAACAACTTATTTACCCAGCTGTCTGCTCTTCAGTCAGCAACACAGGTGAAGCCAGGACTGTCCCCACCAGGCAGGCACACCCACCCTGCCATAAACTTCTGCGAGTCCCGTAGACAGGCCCCTTTGAAAGTCATCTCCCTCTCCCTCACAGGTCATGGAGAGATTTAGAGATGGAGACGCATGGGTCTACTATCTACCTGTGAATGATGGGGGACATGTTCTGGGGACATGTTTACTGTCACCCCGAGTCCCCGGTCTGCACTCCCCTCCTCGCCATCCCCTGGTAATTCACGGCCAGGCTCCTGTTGGCAAATGACTGATATGGCCTTCACAGTGGAGCCTGCTGGTCACTTGTCTCAAGGAGACCGTGAAGGAAATGCAGGCTTGATATAAATGGGGCCCGTGGCAGCCTCAAACACCTTGGAAAATCCCCAGCCCGGATGCTGCGCTGTTTTTAAGTAATAAAATCACAGAGAGATTACATGACTGTCTGACAGCCCACGACAGATGGCTGCCCGGGTGAACTTTTTACCTTCGGGATAGGACTGAGAAGAAGAAAAGCCCAGCCATCAGTACCTAGCTCACTTGGGTTCAAATGCCATTACAAGGCAGGGTAAGAGCACACTGGCCTGTCCTCGTGCTCTGGGGACTTCAGGCCTGGCTTTCCCAGCTGAAGAATGGCAGGACTCCAGGCTGACCTGTTAGTGTTGAATCCAGATGTGACTGGCATCTGCCTTCTCGGTGTCAGGCTCAACCCCTGCTTCCATCCTTCTCCTTTTGCTTCTGCAAGGACTTTGAGCCTGGGGTGGGAGGGACGCTTTGCTCTTGCAGAGGACTGGAACTTGGTTTCAAACATCCAGGTCATTAGTCTCACAGCCTGTGACTCCAATTCCAAGGTATCTGACGCCCTGTCGTGGCCTCTCCTGGTCCCTGCATACTTCCTCATAGACACACACAAACACAAACACAGACTTTTTTTTAAATGTTTAATCTTTTAGAAGGAAAAAGTTAAGTTGTGCTTGAGCCAGGCCACAGTGACTTGTGGACAAGGCAAGGCCAGGGATGCCACCTCTAGGAGACAGCTAAGCAAGGCACTGGCTGGCTAGTTGACCTTGGCCACGGTGCTCCTGTGCTCTGAGCCTCACCTGTAAATGTGCTACTCACCTGTAAATGATGGTGTTGGTACCATCTTTAAGGGTTGAGATGATCGGTGTGTGTGCTGAGGAAGGAGGATTGAGAGCTCTGGGGAAGACTCGGTTAAATGGGCTATTTGTATTTTCCCTTCAAGGCTCAGGGAATATCACAGAGGAAGGGACATGGAAGAGTCTGAGGGACGGATGGAGTGATGTCTGCTGACCACAGCATGGGATGTGCTCCTAACTGCAGCGGCTTTGCTGACCTGCAGACAGGCTGCCAACAGTAGACCACGGTTGGGGGCGTGGTGGCGTGAGGTCCCACTCCACCCTGAAGATCTGTAAACAGTTCCTGGTTCTTGGGGAGAAGGAGAGACCTCTCCTTCAGTGGTATAGCCACTGGTAAGGTACCCATGCTCCTGCAAGTAACCCCAGTGAAACTCATGGTTCATGCCACACACAAACCCTGCGTATACACACAGTTGAGGGGTGAGTGTCGCTTGGTGGCAGAACACATCCCTAAAATACAAAGGTGCTATGTTCTATCCCTAGCACTGCAAAAATAGGGGTTCAGAATGAAGAGGGAGACCCCACTGAGACACACTTGGCATTCAACACTTCTCTTAGATGCACAGTGCACTCTTTTTGTCCCCGCATCATTTTCTCTTTGAGGCTATAGAGTCCCTTTGCAAATTTATCCCGTGGGGACTTACTCTAATGACTCACATTTTCAGAGTGTAAAACCATGAACATCTCTGAACTGAGAGCCCTAGAAAAATCTGTCTGTCTATCTGTCTCTCTCTTTCTCTCCTCTTCTCCCTTTTTCTTTCTCTCCTCTCTCCTTCTAGACTTCTCTCTCTCCTATCTCTCTCTTCTTCTCATTCTCTCTCTTCTCCCTCTTTCCCTACCCCCACTTCACCTCTCCTTTTCTCTCCCTCTCTCTGGTCTCCCAGCTCTTGGCATCCAGCCTGTGTGTCATGCTCTGTTCCCCTGCGCCAAGTGGCACCTCAGGGGTGAGTGAGGCCCAGCCACTGCACCTCTGCCAGGCACGAGCTTCCCATGATTGCTGACACCTCAGCTCCTCCTGTGTGGCTCAGATTAACGCATCTCATCTGACTCTGAAAGCTCACGGGATGAGAGAGGATTCAATCAAGTGACTCGGCGATCTCCAACCCTGGAAGTCCCCAGCTAGGATAAGGCCTTCACTTAGGTGGAAAGACAGAGTCCTCCAAGTCCCGGGTGATAGGGACGCAAGCTTCTATCAGACAACATGAATATAACGTTGTCCTATTCTGCTGCCACCTCTGTGAAAGGAAGCACTCTGAAGAGGGACCAGACAGCGAAGTCGGGCACTTGTGAAACCCGGCCATGACACCAAACCTCATGTGTCAGCACCCAGTGGACAACAGAGGCCTCAGATGACTCTGTCCTGCCTCGCTGTGACATCAGGCAAGTTTTAACTTCCCTGGGCCTCAGTTTATCCATCAGAGGAACTGGCTAATGCAAAAGGACATTTCATGTGGAGAACCTTTAACCATAACGGTGCCAGGTAATTATTAGTCAAGGTGCTGAGGAGGAAGAAGTCCTGTCATGGCATGATATCACGGCATGATGCAGTCCCCAGAAGAACCAGCTGGAGGGCAGGAGGCCCAGAGAGAAGCAGGACAGGACCAGAATCTTTAAATATGAGGGAGCAGGGCCAAGTCCCAGTGTCTGCACCAAACCCCTTAAAAGCCTGATGAAAGTGAGTTAGGCTGCTGTGTGGCTGACGAACTCCCCGCTCAGCCAGGGGGCAGACAGAGACTCTATTGGGGAAGGTAAAACTGTTTCCTGTTTACATCCTAACCTGTGTGCTGCCTCTCACCCAGTTAAGCTTGACTTTTTTCTTTATGATTTTCTGGATTTTCTAATTTCCAGCAATGTGCTCACATTACCTGGGTAATAGAAAAATCATCAAAACTTCAAAAAGAGTCAGGTGGCCAGAGTCTGTGAGGCCCTCCAGTCAGTTGGTCTTACACTTGGGAGCCCCAGGGAGGGGTGAGGCACCAGGGGCACTGGTGTCACCCCAGTGGCTACAGGGAAGAGGCACTAGGGCAGTGGAGACCTGCATGCCCAGGGCCGTGTTGTGGAGAGATCTCGGGGAGAGGCTTCCGAGGGGCCCAGTGGAACCAATGGAGCCCCTGAGGTTTCCATGCTGCCTGGGGTTCTGCTACTGGCAAAGGGTTGGGGGTGAGATGGAGCTTGCTCTAGATTGTGCCTTTCATCAACTGGGGAGCCAAAGTCACCTCTCAGCACAGAGTAATGCATGCAGCCTGGCCTGGCGATAATGAAGGGTGCCCGGGGTACTTGGGTTAGAAGGACCAGGCCATGTGTCTGGGGTTAAAAAGGTTGATTCCTGATGCTCCATCGGGGAAACTCAGACACTGATGTGCAAATGAGAATCACACAGAACCGCAGCGCTTGGATGGGCATCCCTGTTCCACTCCTACAGCACTCGGTAGAGGTTTCCTCTTCTCCCTTGTTTTTCTCGTCTGTCTGATGGGAATAATGAGAACAACTTTCTACCACAGTCGAGGGCATCCAAGTGCCCCTCGTTGGTCACTGTTTCCCATGGCCATGCTCTTTGATTTTATGGTGTCCCCCCACTAAAGGTACAAGAAATTGCTCACCCAATGGTCCACCCATTAAGACCAGAACTCAGTTCTACCCCCACGCTGGGTAACTCACAGCCACCAGTAGCTCCAGCTCCAAGGGTTCCATCACCCTCTTCTGGCCTCCATGGACCACTGCACCCACACACGCAAGCTCATATACAGATGCACACAATACACGAGGATTTAAACATCTTTACAAATAGCCATTGCCTTCCCACTTCAAGTTTACACCTATTAGTACTCACTTTGGCCACAGATCAAGAAGGGAGAAGGGGAGAGAGCCAGTACAGAGCCTGAATGTTTCTCTCCTCAGCATGAAAAGAATATTCCAGATCCAGGGGCTGGCTCCTGAAGAGGAAAGCACAGAGCCCAGTTGAGCACAGACAAGATCAGCTAAGCCAATGCAACCATCAAACAAATCTGTGACAATAGATACTCCTTGTTTTAAGCAACTCACTTTCGGGATTGTTTGTTATACAGCAATTTATGGTGAGTGCTGACTGCTACACTCCTAACAGAGTTGGTGGAGAACTGAACTAGTCAGGACCTATACAGCATGAGCTCCTGACTGAGGCACAGCAAGAATTCGCTGAGGTCCAGCTGCTTCTGATGTTGGTGTGACTCTCCTTCACCGGGTGGGGTGGGGGCTGGGGTGGGAGTCGGTATGCAGGGGTCAGAGGTCAGGACATGAAGCTCCTCAGTGACTTCAGTTCATCTCATCCTCTAGAAACAGCTCCAAGCCACAAGGCCCAGCACGGAGGCAGCTGCTTTTATTGCGCTTTTGAAATCCATTGTAATTAGAGAGCAAACTGACTTCCGGCATCCCAGACTCCATGAAACCAGCCCGGTGCAGCCCCAGGCAGAGGCTAAGCACTTTATAATCATCATATTTCCCATGAACCTTTGCTTTCAGTTCCTTCAAATTAAGTCTCAGTCCCAAAGCCATCGATTCCCTGTCTTTGGAGAGGTGGTTAAGGTCTACCTGGAGGGGTGGGGGTTTCCACCGCCCTCTGTGAGTACAGGCTTCCACTGGGGGCCTCTCTGCAGAGCTGCCGTCCCATGGACCTTGGGGACCTGTCACACTGGCCAGTGAGAGGCTGTCTCACCAGGCAGCTACCATCCAGGTTATGGGACACACGGTGGCAGGGAGCCATGCAGGAGGAGCTCGGCCACCCTTCCCAGGAAAGGCTGAGTACTACAAGCTCTCAAGGACCCTCGTTGGTGTGGATTATTTTCAGTCAAGGCTCACACAATCTGCTTCTGCTCCACAGAGGCACCACAGTCAATTGGAGAAAGAAAGTCAGCCATTCTTTACAAGACAGGGATCCCAAAGTAGAAGCCTGGTGCCCAGGCAGCCCTTGGGAGAACTGGAGGCAGAGGGGCGGGTAACAGTTTAAGAAAGAGCTTCAGGAGGGAACTTGGTGATTGGCATAAAAACCAAACAAATGCTAAAACACATGATGAGAGGAAGCAAAAAGCTGGTCCTGGCAGCACTGGCAGCAAATGGTCACATCATGAACCCAAGCTGCCAGGGCGCAGGGCACAGCAGCAGGGGAGGAGAGCATGAGGGACCCAGACAGTGTGAAGAAGCAGAGAGTGCAGGAAGGAAAAGCGAGGCTGGCAGGGCCAGCCAGGGCCTGGACAGAGCCAGTCTGTGTTTGTGCAAAGCCCAAAGTGGCTGGGGCCACAGCCCATCCATGCCTATTCCATTAAACTCAGTGGCCTGTCATGAAGGGCACCTGGGCCACCCCAGTGGTCCACTCCCTGGTCCTGTTTCCTTCTGCCTGTGGGTCTTTGTGCATCTGATCTGAATTCTCTGCTCAGACCAGCTCACTTATGCTCTCTGCCAGACCTTGATTTCCTCTCTACTTCAGAGGCTGGAGGCCACCCAGGAAGTCACCTGGAGTCTCATGGGAGACAGACTCAGATTCCCCACAATGGCAGCATCTCTGCCTAGAGCCTCTGAATCTGCAAACAGGACCAAGGAACTGGGTACAGATCAGGTTCTGGGAAGGGTTCCCCAGGGGCAGCTGTGGAGGCCCCTACTCAGGGGCAGCCCCTGGCCCAGCGGTGCCTCCTCCCTTGCTGGAACCAAACCAACCAACCAAGCGGCTACCATGAGGGGCTCTCTAAGCTGGGGATGTGAGTGTGTTAATTAATGAATTAGCTGTTTAATTAACATAATTAGGCCTCATTATTTTCTTTGCATCTATCGTCAGTTTTCCAGCAATTAAAGCAAATGACGGTGGTGGCTACAGGATCCAGTTGTGGCTGCCTTAGCTGGTGTGCCAGACTGGGCCCAACCCTGGGCTCCAGGTAGCGCTGCTCACGCATACCCAGAGGGAGTGTCTGAGTTTGAAGATTGGTCTTTTCATTTACTGAGTGCCTGTGGGCACAGTGCATACAGTAGTCACCAAAACATGCATGAGCATTGAAACAGGGAGTCAAGGTCAGCCCCAGAGCGGACAATAGCTACCTCCCCAACTCCCCCCAAAAACAAAACAAAACACAAAACAGACAAAAGCATTATCCCCAAGCCTACTAAAGTCTGGAGCAGTGTGGATGGGGCACATTTTTAGGGCCATCTTGGTCCTCCTGGCACGTATCATAGAGACCTAGCCAGTCTGCCCATAAGCCTCAGGGACCTGGGCATGTGACCCGCCACCTGGCTTCCAAGGGACAGGGCTGTTTATCTCTGTCTTGTTTTACCTGCAAATGCTCAGTCATTATTCAGGGTACTCAGATCCCGCCCCCTGAGCTGATCCAGTAAGTTCTATTACTTCCTCTCTGAGTACTGAAGCAGGCTCTACACAGCTACACAGACTTAAACAAGCACACACATATACACACACACAGATGTATACACACAAATACACACTCAGACATACAGACTCAAACACACGCATACACAGATGTACATACACATAGGTATATGCACACAGATACACACTTAGATATACACACAGACATACACACATAGACACGTATAGTCACACACATGCAGACATATATATACACACAGATACAGTACACACAGATACATACAAAGACACACATAGAGACACAGATACACATACAGAAACACATGTAGAAACAAAAAGAGAGACACATACATACCCAGACACACACACACACACACACACACACGAATGAATGAACAATATAGAAAACTGCCCATGTGTGTGGAGCCCAGAGTGTCTGAACAGAGAGCACATTTGGGAACCTCCTAAGCTCACTGAGGCCTCTGGAGCCTTCTTCCTCACCACCCCTACAAATGGCTACCAACCTGCCTTCCACAGGAGGATTCTCCATGCGTAGGGCCCCCAGGTGTGAGATTCACTCAGGATATTGTGTGCTGTGGACCACTGGTGCTCATAGGGACAGGGCTCTGCATTTGTACTGCTGTGGGGTGTATGGCCTAGTCAGGTACCACTCAGTCAGTCCCTGCACACATTGCTTTCCTATGTCTCATTTATTTAGTCTCATTTATTTATTTGTTTAGGACAGGATCTCTGTAGCCCAGGCTGGCCTGCAACTCACTATGTAGCTGAGGCTGACCTTTGAGTTTCTGATCCTCCTGTCTGAAAACCTGAGTGCTGGGACTACAGATATACACCACCACACAGTTTACGTGACATTAGGAAAGAGCCTGGATTTCATGTGTGCTAGGCAAGCTCTCTACCAACTGGGCCACATCCAATGCATCTATGCACACTCTTTATGTGTCTCCTAGTGTGTGGCATGCGTGTGTGCCTGCACTTTTATGGACTTGTTTGTACAAAATGCTGGACCTTCTGTGTGAAGGCAGCTTTGGGCATTAAGATTCTCAATATCCATAGCCCGGAGTAGCATCAGGTCATGAGTCTGTGGCAGGCTGAGGCAGGGGCATTGCTACAAGTCTGTGGCCATCCTGAGCTGCAGAGTGAGTTCCAGGTTAGACTGGTGTAGAATGAGTCGGTTCCCTGGCTTTGTTCTCACTTCTGCTTAAGGTAAGTTTTAGCCTAGAAGTGACTTTACACCCTCAGGAAACTTGAAACATGTCTACAGTGGCTGTCACAACTGCTGGGGCTGGTGGCATCTCATGTATATGGGTGCTGCAAGCACTCTATGGTGTGAAAGACGAATATGTCCCTCTACCAAGAAGAAGCCCAGACCCAAGGGCTTAGCATGCCTGATTGCACAGGAGATTCAACAGGGCTGACAACTTCAATCCCGGACTCATCCCCAAGGAGCTTAAAGAGATGGAGACATGGTTTACAGAGTCACAGGAAGACTGGTAGGGCCCAGTGGCAGCAGCTGCTGGGATCAGAGCAAATGGGGAAGAAAAGATGAAGCCTACTCTGGGTATTTAAGCCTAAGTAGGAGAGGAAGGGCAAGTGAGGAGAGGGAAGGGAATGAACAAAGCCACGAGCGTGATGTCAGAGGGAGGAGGAGAGGGAACGGAATGAGCGAAGTCACAAGTGTGATGTCGGAGGGAGGAGGAGAGGGAACGGAATGAGTGAAGTCACAAGTGTGATGTCGGAGGGAGGAGGAGAGGGAACGGAATGAGCAAAGCCATGAGCGTGATGTTGGAGGGAGGCAACTCGACTGCCTGGGACTTGGGAAACAACATGGGTGACTTTGAAGGAGGGCAGCAACTTTCTGCCCTGACAACCAGCAGTCAGGGACAACTGGCCAGAGGAGACTGAATGCTGAGAGGACAGGAAGAAGAACTCAGGGTGGTTAGGACAAGACAGCAACTGGACAGCAAGAGGTCAGGGCAGGGCAGAGCAGCAGCACTCTCCATTCCGTAAAGACTCTGCCCCAGGCCCTGGGAAGGGCCTGGTTTCCTGGGGAGACTCCTCCTACATCCCTCCTGAAAAACAGAGCAGGGGGTGTGATTCTCAGCAGCTGATACTGGCACTGTCTGTCTCCAAATGCCAGGGAGCATGTGAGGAATTCATGTGACTTCCTGGAGGTCCTGATGCTTAGAAGGGTGGCCTGATCCAGGTGGGGTCAGCGGGGCAGTTCTGGGCAGGAAGTCGCAGAGATTTTCATGGATTAGATGTGGTGGCTGAGAGCAAAGGGCAAAGGCTATGACTGTCTGTAGACTCCTGGACTCCGGTGCTACAGTGGATCATAAGCTCACGTTGCCTGTCAGACCCTAAGGTTCTCTCCATGGCCCAGTGGGATCACCAGGTGGGACCCTGGTCACCAACAGTGCTAGGAAGTGGCCAACCAACACCCCAGTCAGTGGGGTCCCTGCAGACTGCCTGGCACAGTGCCTCACTGAGTCAGCCTGGCTCTCCTGGTTCCCTGGGGCAGGGCCAGGCCTCCTGGGTGTTCAGGGAGCTCGTTATCCCGTCAGCCCTGGAGCTGCACCTGCTCTCCTGGTCTCCTGTGATCTCAATTAATCCGTCCTGCCCTGATTAATTAGCAGGGTTAATTATGACGGCTGCTGCTGCTGATGCCTCGGAGAGAAAGCACATCCAAGCGGTGGAGCAGATACTCCGCCTGCAAGACAGGTCTCTCCCCACTCCCCACTGATATCCTCTCACCCACAGACAGGTCTCTCCCCGCTGATATCCTCTCACACACAGACAGCCCTGCTTTGCCTAGAACCTAGGCCAAGAGCCTCAAGATGTCAGCCAGGGGGACTTCCAAGGACTGGGCCTAGAAGCCTGCCTGAGGCAAGGGGACAGGCCCAGACTCTGGGTTGAGTTCCTCTGGCCTGAACTGTTAGGGAGTAGCTTAGGCCTCACCTCTGCACATTTCCATGACTGCACACAAAGGAGCCCAGGATACCTTGCTCTCAGGAAGCCCTCGGCCCACACTTGCCCACATGATGTCTGATATCTGCCTTTGCCTCTAAACCCAGAGACTACCATGGCCTGGGAGACAAGCCTCCAGGAAGAGTCCAAGGCCAAAAGCAAGCTGCTGTGGTCGAGACATACCTGCCCTGTCTTCATATGGAAACTGCCCCAGGGACCCCAAGAGGCCCCATCCTGTGTCCTTCTCTGCAAAAGATGCTGGCTAGATGTGGTCCAGGCCATAGCAGCCTCTCCCAGTAGCTGAGCCTGCAGACCCTCCCAAAGCCCAGATCCCTTCCACATCTCCCTACCTACTCCCTCAGAGTTCACTGCCTTCCTTGCCAGCCCAAGAGTTACCTAACCAGTACCTGGCTTGACTGAACTCCTCCTCATCCAAGATGGACCACCCCACCCCATGTCCTCGCACCTCCTCCAGGCACCCATCCATTATCCTCCTGGCCAAACCACGATCCATTACACCGCCCGCGCCTGGCAAAATGTATCATTACCTGCACCCTCGGCACTTCCCAGATCAATCCACTTCTTAAATGTAGTAATAGAGGAGAGGATTAGGTACTAGAAAACTCATTATGAAAATGGCGTACTCAAATTCTTTAAAGGTGATATTTCATAAAATAGACCCAGCCTGCCGCGTGCCTCAATCATTCTTTTTAATAGCTCAGTAGCAGCCAGAAAATAAAGTATTCATGAAGATTGAAGAAGATGAACCCATGAACTTCAATTTAATTGGTGCAAATTAAAACGATCCATCTTTCTGCGCTGTCCGTCTATCTCCAATCAGCCCCACGCTGCACGTCCGGCGCCCTGATTACAATTATCTTTTAATAGGAAAACTTGTCAGTTTTTGTGTGATTTACAGAAGCTTGGGTAAGCTTATAGGTATCAGATAGGGCCTGTGTGTGTATGCTCCTCCTCCTGGCTCCCCAGCTCCGGGGAATCTGGGTGGGATGGGGGAGGGGCTGGGTGGACCTAGGGCATCCCTAAGTTTGTGATGTGGTGTGTCTTCTCATCAGTCCCTGGGCTTCAGGGTAGCTGTGTCAACAATTACTAGTTAGCCTTGGCACTTACTCATCTTTTCCAAAACTCAGTCCACAGGCAACAGGATAAAAATCCCTGGGCAAATCCTTGTAGCATCTCTCAGATCTGTTGTCCTATGGCACCGGCTGGACTCAGACTCACAGATGTACTCAGACACTCATACAGTCATACATACCTACCCGACCCGCGACTCACACACATGCACACAGTTGTCTGGTGGCTTTGGCTAACTCCAGTTGTTAATACAAATTCTCTTGACTGCTACTGTGTTTCTACTTGCCTGGTCCACACCTACCCCTTGCTCAGTGAACTGCACCCTAGGAACGTCACTGTTCTGCTCTGTCCCTGTTCTTGTCCATCCTCCTGGACCATTCTGCCTCCCCAGGTGAGAACCCAGGGGATCAGAAGCTGGGTCCTGACGCCTTCTTGTCCCTCAGTCTCAGGTCCAGCTTATGGGTGGCAATGAGTTGAGATCCTCTTGAAAGAGACCTGTGGTGGGCAGAGGAAGCCCTAAGTGAGCATGTAAGGAGTGGAGGAAGCCTGAGCCAGTGTATAGGGAGTGGAGGAAGCCTGAGTGAGTGTGTAAGGAGTAGAGAAAGTCCTGTGTGTGTGTGTATGTGTGTGTAAGGAGTGGAGGAAGCCCTGAATGAGTTTGTACTAGTGACAAGAAACAAAACTTCAAATGCATTGGGATGGCCAGTCTTTCCTCCATGTGAGGCTCAGAGGCATGGTAACTCCTTCCTCTTGTCCAAGTAAGAGTGTTAACAAATATTAACCAGTGTGTTCAAACACTAGCAGTTGTAACTTCCCCTTTAGGAATGACCTCCAGAGACCTTCTACCCCTGGCCCAGAGACTCCTCGCTCCCCCCTACCCCTGACTCAACCGTGCTGAGGTTCCTGATGGTTACTCAGTTGATGCTGCTCCATCAGAGGGAGCAAGTCCTGTCTGGTCCTAGCTTTTGTGTGTGTCTGTCTTCTCTTTACCCCCTCGTTGTCCAACAGGTTTTCAGGACTAAGTTGTTCATGATGTGGCAGAGACTCAGAACTGCAGTGGCCACTGTGTACTTACCTTGGGATGCACCAGGCCTCCTCAATGCGCCCACCCAAAGTCAACACTGAGCCGCAGGAGTAGGTGACCTGGAGGCTCAACCTCCTTCATGAGTGGAGGTTGGGGGGAGGGTAAAACCTTTGGAAGGTGGGAGCCTTCCTGGAGGGAATGGGTCTGGGAGGGGCTTATTTGGTATAGCCTAGCTGACTCTGGCCCGAGCTTTATTTATTTGTTTGTTTGTTTATCAGGACAGGGGCTTACTACAGTGCCCCACAGCCCACTGCTCTGTTCCGTTTAGAGAATAATCCTCCACCATCACGTTTCTGGTTTGCATGAGCAAACAGTAAGCTGAACTATTAAGTGTGTAGCTAGCAAAAGTGAAGGGCTGAGTACCAATATCAGAGATTAGACGGAAGCCATCTATCTAATCAAATGCTCAGAGAAGCCACCAGAGAGGACTGTGGAAGCTGAGGTGGCCTGCTGGAATTCCCCCTGAGAGCCCAGTGTCCCCTCTCTGTCTAAACTTAACAGCTTCTTCTTGCAAAGGGAGTCTCTGTTGGAGATGGCTCACTTTAAGGCTGCCTCACTCTCTTCTCACAACCCTCTCAGCCTGTGTATACACCAACCATGTATGTACACACGTGTCTTGGGCCTGTGTATACACCAACCATGTATGTACACACGTGTCTTGCTGTTGAGCCCCACCCCCTTTCTCAGTTAAGGAGAAGGGAAGGAAAAGAGAGAGCACACAGTCTAAGCTCTAAGCTGCAGGGGGGGAGGGGAAAAGGGCTGGCTGGGTCCTGGGGTCCCCTCCTCCAAGCATTACTCTTGTACTATCAGGTAATGCGGCTCATGCTGTCCTTCCTCGGGAGTGCTTTCCTGAGTCCTGGTGGCCTCACCCACCGAGTGACAGGTTGTCAGGTAGGTCCGCAGGCCAGGCCATAGGAGACGGGCCATGTGACCATCAGACACAACCCTCTCTTGGCTTCATTTCTAGGAGCCCTACTGAAGACCGTACTGCTGTGGTTGAGAACCTGTCCCTCTGTATCTGAATATGGGGTACTTGGACCAGTGGGCTATGTTGCCTGAGGTAACGCTGATACTGAGGACCCAAAAGAGTCCTCACAAGCTCCCAGCCAGTAGAGCATGGGGGTGTCAGGTTAAAAATGAAATCCTGGGGTTTGAGGAGATGGTTCATCTGGTACAGTCCTTGCCACACAAGCATGAAGACCTGAGTTCAGTGTCCAGGATCTACATAAAAAGTAGGTTTGGTGCCATACATCCATAACCCCAGTGCTGGGGAGGCAGAGACAGGCAGATTCCTGAGCTCACTGGTCTTTCAGCCTAGCCAACTTGGCAAGACCTAGGCCCATGGGAGACCCTGTCTCAAAAAACAAGGTAGAGGAAGCCGGAAAAACAACACCCAAGGCTGACCTCTGGCCTCTTCCATAAACACACGTGCACACATACATTTAGCAAACAGAATAGAAACTTTGGCCAGGTAGTTTCCTAGTAGTGTTCATGGATTCAGAGGTCACTCCAGGGTCCCATTGGAAGGATGACGGTTGGTAGACAGAAGAATACCTGTGATCCTGACTGAGCACTGTGAGCTCATTAGTGGAACCCAGGGGTCACCCCTGCAGTGCCCTGCCCCTCCCTCAGCCGGCACTCAGGAAGCTGAAGCAGGAAGGTTGAGAGTTCTAGGCCAGCCTGGTTTATATAGTGAGAACTTTGTCTCAAAATTTTTTTCAGAATTAATCTAATGGAAAAGGTAAATATGACTGCAGCCTTTAAGACAAAACAAAGACCATGGTTGTCCATCCTACCGTAGTCCACTGTCTGGGAGAGCATGTGACATGCCTGGGGGGCAGTGCCATATATGAGGATCCTGTACCTAGTGTCCTGGCCCCTGGGTGCCATGTGAAGAAGCCAGGGCAGGGCTCTGTGGGAACCCCAGGCCTCAGAGGCAGCTCCTGTCTCCTGTCACAGCCCTGTCTCCTGATGTGACTGATCCTTGCAGGGTCTTAGCTGCTATGTTGGGCAGGGAGAGTGCAGGAAGGGCACACTGTCCTTTGAGATATAGTGCGTATATGCAAATGGAAATATTCCCTTCTAGATGGAGGAGGGGGCTACAAGGACTTGGGAGTAAAGAAAAGTAACAAATCCCACAAGCTCCGGAAACCAGCAGTCGTCACATGCCCCTCCCCAAGAGATAACAAGCATTTGCTCAGGTGGGCAGAACAGCCTGTGGTTGTACACACAGTTCCTAGGGTTCAGCTTCTGAGAGTGTCACTCAGGCTCGGGCACACTTTTCAGAGGTGCTGCTTGCTCCTGTATGATGTAAGAGGGTCATCTGTCTATGTGTTACTTTCATTGGTTAATAAAGAA
>LOJH01030046.1:0-15941 GCA_001685095.1 Ellobius talpinus
CCCATTCATCCACCCACCCATCCATACATGCATACACCCACCCATCCATCCATCCATCCATCCACCTACCCACCCATCCATCCATCCATCCACCCACCCCCATCCATCCATCCATCCACCCATCCATCCATCCTTCCATCCACCCATCCATCCATCCACCCCATCCATCATCCATCCATCCATCCATCCACCCCATCCATCCATCCATCCACCCACCCATCCATCCATCCATCCACCCCCATCCATCCATCCATCCATCCATCCACCCATTCATCCACCCACCCCACCCACGTATCCATCCTACCCTCCATCCATCTACCCATACATCGATCACCGCCATCCATCCACCCATCCATCCATCCACCCCATCCATCCATCAACCTATCCACCCATCCACCCATCCATCCATCCATTCATCCATCCATCCATCCATCCACCCATTCATCCACCCACCCCATCCACCTATCCATCCACCTACCCATCCTTCTGTCCGCCACAACCATGCAGCCCCCTATCTATCCAGTCATCCCTCCCTTTTTGTAACAATAATGGCTCACAAGTTCTTTCTATTGATTTTTATTCATCGCTCTCATTATTTTTTCCATGCTCTATTCTTCCTCAGTCTGCTCATAATCTGTCCCATTAGTGTCACTCTGTCTCTGGCATGACCACATCTGTTTCTGAGTATCATTTATTCTTTATCCCTTAGCATGGCTATGTATATTCAAGCATAACTACATACTGATCTTAATACCCTAGCACATCTTCATTCAAGTTAACACCTAAATAACACATTTTATTCTTACAACAAATATTTTTTAAGTTGCTGCTTTGTCCCTGTTTCTGATTACTCACAGTCCAGTAGGAAACCAGGCTACATTGGTCTTCAAAATGTGCCACATTAAATTATGATAATAGCAAGTTATGTGCTCCACGGAGCACAAGAGAAAAGCTTTCCACCACACTGTGTCATTTAAGGACTCCAAGCAGAGTTACCAGCTCCTAGGCCTGAAAGATAAATGAGAATCCACCTGAGGAAGTAACATAATGTTCCAGGGCCAGGAAATATATGTCCCCACTAGGGTTAAGTGTGTTAAGTCCAGTCAGTGTTTCCAAGTGTGTGTTGGAGGAAGGGTGTGATGGGGGAGGGTGGGTTAGAGACAAGAGGCTGGGGAGGGGTGTTGCTGGAGCTTTTTAATGGCTGCTAGAGTTCAGGTCCAACTGGTGTCCACAAGCAATAGTATTCAACCGTGGCTACATGCTCTCATCTCCTGGGGGGGCTGTCAGAAATATAGCAGCACAACCCCAGCCCAGACTACTCAGGACCACTAGGGGCACGCAGTGAGGAGCTATGGGGCCATACGTTTCAGTTTCAGACCTGCCTTCTGGGAAAACGATCATGAATAAAGGCATCACAGGACACAGAGCCAACCCTGGAAATGAAGATCTTAAAAGATTCATTTTATTTTATAGGATTTTGAACTCAACAATGAACTCAAATTGAACGTTCTAAACTTACTAGAAGAAGTTTTACGAGACCCAGACCTTCTTCCTCAAGAAAGGAAAGCCACGGCAAACATCCTGAGGTAAAGGCTAGAGCAGCTGCTGGTGGAGTTGGATCCACTGGGCTCTGTTCATGGAAAATGGGTTCTATCGGGCCCAAAGGATACATTTGAGACCTTTCTGGGCACCAGAGGTTGTATGCTCAGCAGCGAGGCGTGTTCTATCTTCTGCTTTGTGGGGACAGTTTGGGATCTGCTGTGCAAGGGAGACTTTGGACTGTAGGCTTAAATTGTGTGGGGACAATTTCTGTAGAACCACAGGGTAAAAGAGGAAGACTTTGGGGATTCCTGATATGAGTCCATCCAGCAGCATGGAGAGGCTTTTCATTCTGCTTGTGAGGACTAATTAGGAATCGCCAGCTCACCTTGGGGCAGGATGGTAGTGTTTCTATGAGAGAGGTGGCATGCCTGTAGTTGTACAAGATCCTCAGCTTGTTGATTTGGTCTGGCCAACTGTTACATTCAGTCCTTGCCTTAAGTTCTCCATGTCAGATACTCGTATGGGGTTTGGTAAAACACAAACCTGATATGTGTGCGAGAAAGGCTTGGACTTGGCGGGTCCTACTAGAAAATTGTGTTTGTCCGTAGTTGTGATACCCAACATTCACACAAATAACAGACTGTCCTGTGGTTCCTTTATATGATGGGGGGATAATATTTTTTCTGGGTCACTCTACATGAAGAATGCATCCACCAATGGTTTCATGTGCATGTGTCAGTTATGGCTTCTCAGCTCACCCATGGGCACATCTTCTGCCCCTACTGGGGAGTGGGAACCCTGGCATCTATCTGCTAAGGCCCATTACTGCCTCACCATTCTGGTTTTCAATTCTTCCTTCACTTACAGCCTGGAAGTGACATTTGTTTTACCCAAACATGTTTGCATTGTGTCTTGGTGTAATTAATTATATAGAAAACATATGTGGAGAGGAATTCATTCAGCTCAGTTCCTCCCTAATGTAGCAATGCCAAACTTGAGACTGTGGTAATTTAACAATTGTGCCACAAGTCATTCTTATCCCCCATTAAGTTCCCAAAGCCAGACCATTGTGATCTAGAAGCAGTTAGAAGTCTAATTATGTTCTCCATTGGAAAACTGACGTGTTCAAGTCCTGACATCTCCTATCCCAAAATATGACCCTGTTTGTGAATAGCATCCCTGAAGATACAGACAGCTAAGCTAGGGACTGTGACAGGTGTCATTTTAAGAAGATGGCCATGGAAGACAAACATATGGAGAATATCATGTGTGGGTGGGGATGGAAATTGCAACTATGTAACCACAAGACAAGAAACACCAGGGATTTCTGGCAGAGCACCTAAAGCTAGACAATGCAAGGAAATGTTTCCTTAGAGACCTTAGAGATACACACCCCTGCTGACGTTTTGACCATTGACTTCTGTTCCAGAATTATGTACACCTCTACTCTGTTGTTCTTGGTTGCCTACTTTGTGGCTTTTTGCAAGGGCAGGCTAGAAAATTCTATATTTCCTATTCTATAAAAACATCTATATTAATTCTGCCAATCCATGAGTATGGGAGATCTTTCCGTCTGCTCTCCTTTTCAGTTTCTTTCTTCAAAGACTTAATGTTTTTAATAATACAAGTCTTTCACTCTTGTGGTTAGAGTTACCCCAAGATATTTTGTATTATTTGAGGCTATTGTTAAGGGTATTTTTCTTCTGATTTTTTCTCAGTCCATGTGCCACTTGTGTGTAGGAAGGCTAAGTGTTTATCAGCTGTAGGAGTTTCCTAGCAGAAATTTGAGGGTCACTTATGTATACTATTCTATCTTCTACAGATAAAATCCTTTGACTTCTTCCCTTCCAGTTTGTATTGCCTTTATTTCCTTCAGTTGTCTTCATGTTCTAGTTAAGACCTCAAGCACTATACTGAATAGGCATGGAGAGAGTGGACAACCTTGTCTTCTTCCTGACTTTACTGGAAATGTTTTGAATTTCTCTCCATTTAAGTTGATGTTGGATTTGGACTTGCTGGAACCTGCTTTTATTATATTTAGGTATGTCCCTTGCATCCCTTCACGATAAAAGTTCTGGAAGCATTAGATCAAGGGGTATCAAGGTGATTATAGCCTCATAAAATAAATTGGATGACGTCTCTTCTGTTTCTATTTTGAATAATTTGAGGAGTATTGGCATTAACTCTTCTTTGAAAGTTTGGCAGAGTTCTTCACTAAAACCATCAAACCTGGGTTTTTGGGTTTTTTTTCTGGTTGGGAGGTTTTTAATGACTACTTTTATTTCATTAAGTATTGTAGGTCTGTTTGAATTGCTTATCTGATATAGATTTAACTTTGATAAGTAGTATGTATAGAGAGATTTAGATTTTTCCAGTTTGTAGGAGTACGGGTTTTTAAAGTACATCTTTATGATTCTGGATTGCCTCAGTGTCTGCTGTTTCTAATTTTATTACTCTATTTTCTCTCCACTTTTTAGCAAATTTGGCTAAGGATTTGTCAATCCTCTTGAGTTTCCTCAGAGAACCAGCTCTTTGTTTTATTGACTATGTGCACTTTTTCTTTGTTTCTGTTTTATTGATTTCAGCTCTGAGTTTGATTATTTCTTGTCATTTATTCCTTTGGGGTATTGTTCTAGAGCTTTCAGGTGTGCTGCTAAGTTACTAGTTTGAGACATCTCCAAATTTGTTTTTTAATGTAGGCACTTAGTGCTATGAACTTACCTCTTAGAACTGCTTTTATTTTATCCTATAGGTTTGGGTATGATGTACATTAATTTTCATTTATTTCTACAAAGTCTTTCATTTTTTTATTAATTTCTATCTTGAGCCATTTTATATTTAATAGTGAGCTGTTTGATTTCCACAATTTTGTTAACTTTGTGCTGTTGAGATCCAGTTTTAATCTATGTAGGTCAGATAGAATTCAGGGTGTTATTTCAATTTCCTTGTATCTGCTGACGCTTCCTTTCTGTTCATATATTTGGTCAATTTTAGAGAAAGTTCCATGACATACTGAAAAGGTATGTTCTTTTCTGTTTGGGTGAAATATTCTGTAAATATCTGCTGAGTCCATTTTGTTTATGATGTCAGTTATCTCCAACGTTTCTCTGTTCAGTTTTTGTCTGGATGACCCGTCTGCTGGCAAGAGTTGGGTACTTAAGCCATCACTATCACTGTATGAGGGCCAATATGTTATTTAAGCTGTAATAGTGTTTATTTTACAAATTTTTCTTTTTCCCATGTGTTTGTGCATAGATATTAAGAATTGCAGTTTCCTCTTGGTGTATTTTTCCTTTGATGTATGCAGTGTCCATTCCTATTTCTTCTGATTATTTTTGATTTAAAGTCTTTTATCAGATATTAAAATGGCTACATGGGCTTGATTTTGGTTCCATTTGCTTGGAATATCTTTCTCCACCCTTTATCCTGAGCTGATATCTCTCCTTGATGTTGAAGTGTGCTTTTTGGAAACAGTAGAAGAATGGATCCTGTTCACATCCACTCTGTTAGTCTCTGGTTTTTATTGGGAAATTGAGACTATAGATGTTGAGAGATATCAATAAGCAGTGTTTATTTGATTCCTGTTATTTTTGTTGTTGTTGTTTGGGGTGGTGGTGGTGATGTTTTGTGTGTGTGTGTGTGTGTGTGTGTGTACATGTACGCTTTCCCTCTTTTGATTTGCTGGTCTGGCATTATTTATTCCCTGTGATTTCTTGGGTGTGATTAATCTCTTTTAAGTTTTCTTTATAGTGCCTTCGGTAGCGCTGGATCTGTAGACAGATACTGTTTGAATTTGATTTTCTCGTGGAATGCCTTTCTTCATCCATGGTGGTTGAAAGTTTTACTGGGTATAGTCTAGGTTGGCATCTATGGTCTCTTAGAGTCTGTAGAACTCTGTCCAGAATGTGACTTCTAGAGTCTTCATTGAGAAGTCAGGTGTTATTCTAATAAGTCTCCTTAATCTTTTACTTGGTTATTCTCCCTTTCAGTTTCTAATAGTCTTTCTTTGTTCTGTATGTTTGGTGTTGTGATTATTATGTGCTCAGGGGGACTTTCTTTTCTGGTTCAGTCTGTTTGATGTTCTGTGTGTTTCTCATACCTTGGTAGGCATCTCCTTCTTTAGGCAAGGGAAATTTTCTTCTATGATTTTGTTGGAAATATTTTCTGTGCATTTGACCTGAGTTTCTTCTCCTTCCTCTATCCCTATTATTCTTAGATTTGATCTTTTCATAGTGTCTAAGATTTTCTGAATATTTTGTTCCAGAATACTTTTAGATTCACCATTTCCTTTGCCGGAAGTACTCATTCCTTCTATCATGTCTTCAATGGCTTGAGATTCTTTTGTCCATCTCTTGTACTCAGTTAGTGAGGCTTGCCTCTGAGACTCCTGTTTGAGTTCCTATATTTTTCATTTCCAAATTTCCCTCAGTTTGGATTTTCTTTATTGATTCTTTTCTACTTCCAGGTCTTGGACTGTTTTATTCATTTCCTTCCACTGTTTGTTTGTGCCTCCATAGATTTCTTTCTTTTTTAACTTTTATTCTTCTCTCACATATGACATCTTGACCTCACTTTCCCTTCCCTCCACTCCTCCTACTCCCTTCCCCCCATCTCTCCTCTCCCCAAGATCATAGCCTAACAGGATTTAATTAAAGGCTGAGCACAAACCCTCAGATCACAAAGGGCATGAGGGGAGAGTTATAATGGAAGATCTGTGAGACCCACTGGGGATGGGGGCTGAGGGGGAAGGGAGGCTGCATCAGGCGGTCTGCTACAGGGCTGGGAATAAGACTTGAGGATTGGATTTGGAAGAGAGGGGAACAGGTGAAGATCTACAGTTAGCCTACCTGCTTCCCTAGCCAGAGTCTTTAACAATTTCTATGACTTTAATTGCCCTGCCCAGCAATAAAGAAAGAAAGAGAGCCAACTTTAGTCTCCCCTTGGACAAGCTTTATGACTTGTAACTGCTTAAGTAGTTTAATGCTCAGAGTGTGTGCTAAAACTTAGAATGCTTGGCGCAGATAGCAAGGTATAAAATGGAATTCCCACTTGCTATAATTCTCCTGATTTGGAATTTCTGCAGGATGTATAAAACATCTTCCTACTTTGAAAATGGTGTTTTGGGTATTAATTAACTCTTGTTTCATTTATTCATCTAAAGACTGAAAGATAGGCTTTTGAAAGCTGAGTAACACTGAGTTCGGGATGCACACTCAACGAACAAGATGATCACCTGCCTGCTCCTGCTCTATGTTCTTCCAAGTTTTGTTCACAAGCTGAGAAGAGAGTGCACTGTATCTCTTCTGCTTCAGTGGACAGTGTGGAGGGGCTAGAGGAGCAGGTGGGAGGGGCCAGAGGAGCAAGTGGGAGGGCTAGAGGAGCAACTGGGAGGGGGCTAGAAGAGCATGGGTGGGAGGGGACTAGAGAGCAAGTGGGAGGGGCTAGAGGAGCAGGTGGGAGGGGCTAGAGGAGCAAGTGGGAGGAGCTAGAGGATCAGGTGGGCGGAGCTAGAGGATCATGTGGGAGGGGCTAGAGGGGCAAGTGGGAGGGCTATAGGGGCAGGTGGGAGGGACTAGAGGAGCAAGTGGGAGGGGCTAGAGAAGCAAGTGGGAGGCTAGAGAAGCAAGTGGGAGGGGCTAGAGGAGCGTGAGTGGGTGCCAGCCCTAAAGCTACAGTTCACAGATGAGACATTCGTGGAGAATTCCAGAGCAGAACCCCAGCAACTCTGGGGTTCACTGTGCCAGTGGCTGTTTTATTCACAACCTTGGATTGCGTTTAATGAACTCACCTTTTCCTTCTGAACCATCACTCCTGCGCATCATGTATGATTTTGTTTTGCATGTGTGTGTCACAGAGTCTGTTGTACCCCACAGTCTCACATACCTGAACCCCCACACCTCCGAACCACAGAAGAAAGACCCCCCATTGCAACTTCCTGGCACAACCATCTTTTCTTACTCATAGAGATTGTTTTATCCATTTCCTTATAGAGCTCTTTCACAAGATGATCAAGATGACATCCACCTAAAATTAGAGGATATAATTCAAATGGTAAGTTCAGCCATAGAATCCTTGAGGTGAGCAAACTCATGCGACCAGCTTCATGGTTGACCATGTATCTGCCTGGGAAGCTGTACAAGAAGGGCCTCACTCAACACAGGATCCGGCAGCTGGTTGGGGACGTACATGTTGACTTCCACAGTTGAGTTTGCTGCATTTTCTTTCTGACCTAGACCCTAGTAGAGGCCTTCATGCTCCACAGATGCATTGTGTTTCACTCCTTCACCATCTCTTGCAGACAGACTGTCCAAAGGCCGAATGCTTTGAGACATTGTCAGCCATGGAGCTGGCCGAGCAGATCACTCTCCTGGACCACGTCGTCTTTAGAAGCATCCCCTACGAGTGAGTGCCTTGTCCTCTAGCAGGAAGTAGCCTTGAAGCTGCTGTTATCTCTAAGACACACACTCGCCCATGCTCAGGGATGTTGAGTCTCCATCTCCAGGTGCTTTAGCACGCTTGAAGGTCTCTTGGGCCCAGTTCATGTTGAGCGCATTGACTTGGAGATCCTTGAGATGATCTCGGTTTGTGTTTCTTCTATACATAATAAGGTTACCAAGACTGTTGATTTCTCTGCATTTTCCCATCCTCAAATTACAGAATGTCTAAAGCTATACGGGAAGCTTGTAGGAAATGTATTTTCAGAGAGAGCATGCTTGTGAAATTCCGATTTTGGTAGGTTTGGTTGGGGTCCAGAAAATTGTCTTTTCATGAGAATTCCAAGAAGTTCAGAGGGACCCGAAGCTTCACTCTGAGAAGCAGCAACCCACCATCAATGTTTTAATGTCTGCTGCAGCCCCTTCCGCAAGTTCACGCATTCTGCTGAGCTCAATGACTGTCATCCTGCCTGCTGTCCTGCCTCTTCATTTTCTCCTGTGTACAAAGGGGAGGCTCTTTAAGCCTCCAGAAATCACAGCGACTTGAAAGATCCTTAAACAGATCTTTGTTCAGAGAAATACATTATCCATTAAATGGTAACCACACTGAAAGTGTGGAAGGATTGGGCAAGACACAGGAATGGGATCCTTGTCAAACATAGGAAATCCCTGGTGAGGGAGGAGAGAGGTCAGAGCAGGTGGCCGAGACAGTTAGACCAGTTGTGCTGTCAGAGAAGCATGAGGGGAGGCCCCCAAGAACACCCACGTAGACTGTCTTCTCTTCTTCCTGGCTTCCCTGAATTTGTAGAACTACCCAGGCACATGGAGCTGTTGAAATAGGAATCTGGCTCATTGGCCATCCAAATGAATCCAGTGACATTCTGAAAACTTAGGTTAGGAAACACAATTTCCCTTCCACCACCGCCCTGTCACCTACTCACTGCCACCCAGAGCTTTGAAGATGGGCCCTTGCCTTCTCTACTAGAGAAGAAAGAGCCAAGAAAGAATCCCATGGTGGCTCTTGCTGTGGAACCTTCCTGGGAGTCCCATTTCTCCCTGTGCCCTGCGTGCCTGAAACATCTATCAGTTATCTCCAGCTGTGGAACTGTGTCCACACTTCTGTGTCTACCTGCAGAGCCATAGCCAAGAGCAGCAACAACAGCAGCAACGGACAATAAATCTTGCAGGGGGCCCCAGCCAACACTTCCGCATTAGAAATATATTAGAATGGTTTCATTTCACTGTGTTTTCTAAATGCCCGCACAAAATAATTTCCATGCACCCTCTCTCAACTGCCACATGCATATTGAGGTCTAGTGATCTGCTCCTGAATAAAATGACTGACCAGGGAGGACATCAGAAGACTCTCTTCCCACCAGGCTCAGCTCCCCAACCTTGGAAACTTCCATTCTCCAGAGAAAACAACAGCAGAGTGGAAGGAAGGATTCCATTCTAATGAGCAGTTTTTGGTTCAAATAGATCTTCTGGAATCTTGAAGGATACATTTAGAGATTAACCCAGAGGAAATCACCACAAGAGTACTGAGTCAATGTTTACTTCATCTCTCTTATGTTGGCAGCATTTTGAATTTAAGAGAAGCCTTTTATTGAGACGGCATTCCAAACACTAGAGACTGAAAAATCGTTTTTATTTTGGCAGTAAGTGGTGGAATGCTAGGCCAGGAATGAGCTGGAATTTAGAGATGATCTGTGAAAACAGAAGGGAGGAGGGGGTAAATAATGTCCCCTGAACGTTAAGTTAAATGTACCTGTCTAATCTGCATAACTATGCAAGGTCTATTCGCCTTCTCTTACAAACGTCACTGATTTTGTGTTTTATTCTCAACTTTCAGAGAGTTTCTTGGGCAGGGCTGGATGAAACTGGATAAAAATGAAAGGACCCCTTACATCATGAAAACCAGCCAGCACTTCAATGAAGTGAGTAACTGATGCACCTGTGGGCTTTAGGCTTCTCTAGAACAAAGCAGCTGTGGGACAGTGGATGTAGCTCAGTGGAGAGGCACTTGTCTACACATGCATGAAACCCTGGGTTTGATCCCCAGAAAAGAAATAAACTCTGTCATCCCTATTTATACAGGGCTGATTGAATAGCAAGCTTAAATCTCCTCACATTCTCAAAAGGATGTGATAATTTCCAGACATAAGAGGCCTCATTTTGATGGTTCCCAGGTCTTATGAGTATTCAATCATGTGTAAAATGTTATTATTTTTATTACAATCACTCTAAGCTTAGACCCAGAAGGAATGAGTAGTGTGTATACTGACCCCTGATGGTGACAATAAGATTGCATCAGTGTGACTTCCTAAATTACAGGCTGACCTTGGGAGGGACTTCTTACAACACTAGCTCACTGGGGCAGTGGTAACCACTGCCAGGCTCTAGCAGTAAAATGAGGAGTTGATTTTATATCCAGTTGTTCGTCTGTTCTGTTGCAACAGACTTAGTCTTGTGAGAGAATAAATAATAGCCATGGAGGGGGCTTCAGGGCTGTCTGGGCAAAGGGAAACTTCTTTTCCAGTTTCAGTACAGTATAATACTAGGAATAGTGAGGGTGTGTATATGAGCAAAGGAATTGCACTGGCAAGTTAGCAGGTCAACTGAATCCAAGATACCTAAAGAGCAGTATAGAGTCCCAGGATAGAGCCCTGCACAGGGTCCACTCAAAATACATGGATGCTAAGTGAAGGTGTAATGTGAGGAATGTACTCCATTACCTGGGCTACATATGGGCACTCCAATTGAAGACTCCACCCCAGGCTCCACACGTCTCCCACACTAGGATAGCCTTCTTCTCTAAACAACCCTGTAGCAATGCTGAGCCTCCTTCGGGAGCTTCTAATGCGGGTAGTGGCATCACCATGTCTTTGCCCAGACAGGAATCTACAAGTCACCTGTGCTTCCTTCCTGTCCCCTACTCACCACTTCCTGTCTCAGCAAATGAGCACAGGTATGAAATTGGAATTCACTGCAGAGCAGAGGACCTGATAGGCTGATGAGGAGACAAGGACCTCTGGAGATGGGGGTGACTGTCAGTGGAGGTTTCTGTCCTGCCTGGTCCCACAGCCATTCANTCCCAAAGAAACACACAGACACTTATATTAATTATATAATGATATTAATTATAAACTGTTTGGCCTATTAGCTCAGGCCTATTATTTACTAGTTCTTACAACTTAAATTAACCCATAATTATTGTCTATGTTTAGCCATGTGACTTGGTACGTTTTCTCAGTGTAGCATTTCCATCTTGCTTCCTCTGCATCTGGGTGGCGACTGCAGACTGAGCCTTTCTGCTTCCCAGAATTCTCCTAGTCTGGTCGCCCTGCCTATACTTCCTGCCTGGCTACTGGCCAATCAGCATTTTATTAAACAAATACAAGTGACAAATCTTTACAGGGTACAAGAGCATTATCCCACAGGTGACAGGTCTTCAGGGTCCCACATGCTCAGTTGAACAGATGAACAGCTGGTCTGGATCCTAAAGATGAAGGATGATTTTTGTCAGGGAGTGCCATAATTGGATTGACACTTCATGCAGCATGGGGTCCAAGCAGTGAGATGGCCAGACTGGCCGGCCAGTGAGATCCTGAGTCTGCCTGGCTCCTTCCTCCAGCACTGGAGTTACAGATGCATCCCACCATGCCCTGTTGAGTGCTGAGGATGCAAACTGAGGACCTCATGCTTGCACAGCTAGTGCATTATCCACTGGGCCGCATCCCAAGCTTCAGAGCAGACAGTTTCGTATTTCACGTATGCTGTTTACTTGTTTGCATATTTCCCTCTGCCCATCATCCCTCCTAGCTGGGTTCAGCATACCCGAAGGCCAGTGTATTAGTCAGCTCTCTGTTACTATAACAAAATGATTAACTTATAAAGGGAAAAGGTTTACAGGCAGAGAAAACTGCTCAGGTCACATACAGGAAGCAAGAGTGGAAGAGGAAGGGACATAGTGGTCACAATCCCCTTCATGACACACCTCTTTGGCCTAAAGACTTACACAGCTCCTTCCAATAGTGCCACTCCAGGGACCAGGCCATTGACTCATAGTCTATGGGGAATATTCAACACCCAAACTGTACCAGTGACAGTCATGGAATTCATTCTCCTTCTGTTCTTAGCAACAAAGACAAGTGTGTCCTAGCCACTTCCTGAATAATTATTGGAAATGATGTCCTTATCAAAATTATTGATTAACAAAATCAACTCCTCCTAACAAACTGGATTCTATGTCATTCTCCACATCAAAGTTGAACAAGTGATTAACCCTCGTATGTGTTTTAATGACTTTCTATGTGTCACTCATAGATACTGTAAGAGCTTTTGTGTCTTCAAAGAGTGGGGGTACCCATCAGACTTACTGTGTGGATGCAAGATCACACACTCCCCACACCCCTTTGGTGATGATTATAGTCCACTCTTTTCCATATTTTGAAAATTGAGCTGCTTCATTTGGACTTGGTTAGTAGATTTACAGTCTTCAGCTTTAAAGTTTGCTTGTTCATTTTGTTTGTTTTGCTAGTGAAATTTTACAAAAAGAAAGTATGCTTTCTTTTTCTATGCTAAGTAATTTTCTGGTTTGAAAGATGACAAATTTAGAATTCAGATTAATGACTTCCTGGAGAGATGGCTCAGCCATTTAAGGCTAGGTTCACAACCAAAAATATTAGAATTCAGATTAATAGTAACCCACAGTTTTTCTTTCTCTGTGAAAACTGAGGTTTCCTAGAGTATGCTATCTACACACAGTTGGGAGTACAGAAATATGTGTCCCCGAGGTCCCCAAGGGGTGACACCCAGGTCTGCAATATGATTTTTCCCCAGTAGTTAGGTCATTCCATTTCATTCCCTTTCTTGGCAAGGATTCCGTCATCAAAACTACCAGTTTAAAAAGATCCAATTTTCCTCCAACAAGCCGGATTCTGAAGAGTCCCTGCCTCCGCTCTCAGGATGAACAGGGGTGGGTGGTTTGTTGCTATTGTTATCTTTACAGATTCCAGTCTCTTTGGAAGCTGGTGTCTAAAGATGGACCGAGAGCTTTGTGCTACTTAGTAACCTGCTTTCCTTATGTGCTCATGGGCCACTCAGCTATTTGCCTGGATGCATTGTTTTGGGTCTTTGACAGCTTGCTGGTCTCTTTGATTGTCTTAGATGAGTAACCTGGTAGCCTCCCAGATAATGAATTACGCTGATATCAGCTCCCGCGCCAATGCCATTGAGAAATGGGTTGCAGTGGCCGACATTTGCCGATGTCTACATAACTACAATGGTGTGCTGGAGATCACTGCAGCCTTAAACAGAAGTGCCATCTACAGGCTGAAGAAAACCTGGGCCAAGGTGTCCAAGCAGGTGAGCATCAGCGTGCAGCACACCTTGCTACTGAGAGGAGTGGAGAGCTGAGATGAATCCTGCTAATGAGAAAATCATTAGCTGAAATGAGCAGTACAGTTGCCAAAGGAAGGTGCCAATGGATAATTACCCTGCGCTTACTACCTAATTAATTCCCCTCCTGTGTGCCTTCAAAACACTCATTAAAACATTTGAAGGAACAACCTCAAACAATGTGGCTGTCAGTCATGACCTGTTTCCCGAAATCCTCCTGGAAGGGAGGTAAGCCCACAACTGCCCAATGGATTCCTCCCCATTTCCCCTCCTCCAAAGCCTTTGTCCCCAGAGATCTCGATATACAGCATTTCCTCTGTCCTTCTGGGAGCAGCTTTTGGGGTTTTGGCTAGTGACTTAGACCTGCGGACACGTGACTGTTGCTTTTCTTCCTTTAGATTTAGCTCTCCTCTGTTATTTCCACTCAGATTTCAGTAGTTAAATCAAATCCCTGTCCTTCTAGCCTTCTCCTTGGGTGTTGGTGAGGTTGGGGGAGGCCTTTTAAAAGGATGTCTGGAAGACTTTCTCTGGACTCCTAGAAGGCTGTCTCCACCTCTGGCTCTAGTCATCCTTCACTGGGAGCTGGGCTAGCCTTGTCTTGCCCATGCCATTGGCTCTGCTAATGTTCTGAGCCTAGGGTGTGTTTCACCTGTACCACAGACTGTTCTGCCTTTGGTGACCCTGCAGGCACATGAACTGTTAATGAGGAGCTCATTGGATTTTGGATTAGTACCTTGGTCCTCACAAAGGGTCTTGGAGGAATCTCCCAGGCTCCTGCATACTGTTTTAGTGCCCGTTGGGAGGAGATCTGTGCAGTGCACTCTTAGCCTAACCTTTCGCTGCATTTGCTATGCACCTTGTAAGTTCCTAAGTCTTCTCTGCATTACACTTTTTCTTTTCTTTTCATTTTTTCTCACCCCATGGCAAAAGCCTGGATATAGGCACTTCTTCTTTTAAAACTTTAAATGGCATCAGCACCTGCCACTGAAGTAAAAACCTGAGTGCCCTGATGATATTCTCTCTAATCGAATTACAGTGTTTTCTTGACAAACTACGTTGTTTCTTTCCTGTTTAGACAAAAGCGCTGATGGAAAAACTTCAGAAGACTGTTTCATCTGAAGGAAGATTTAAAAACCTCAGAGAAACTCTTAAAAAGTATGTCTTTCTTAATCATTAAATCATTCACAGTTGAAGAATATGATGAAATAATTTACATGGCATGCAAATAGTGATCTACCCATTCATTGCTGGAGAAGAAGAAATAGGAAGGAGCTCCTATTGTTGCAGTGTTTGGGGATTTTACTTTTCACTTGGAATTCTGTGAATATAGTGAGAATCTTATGGAAGTACCATGGTGTGTAAGGATACTGTGCATACAGCGAGCATCTTATGGAAGTACCATGGTGTGTAAGGATACTGTGCATACAGTGAGCATCTTATGGAAGTACCATGGTGTGTAAGGATACTGTGCATACAGTGAGCATCTTATGGAAGTACCATGGTGTGTAAGGATACTGTACATACAGTGAGCATCTTATGGAAGTGCCATGATGTGTAAAGATACTGTGCATACAGTGAACATCTTATGGAAGTGCCATGGTGTGTAAGGATACTGTATATATAGTGAGCATCTTATGGAAGTGCCATGGTATGTATGAATAGTACATACATAGTGAGCATCTTATGGATACTATGCATATAGTAAGTATATTAGAGATACATGCAGTATATCCCAAATAGGAAAATATCACCATAAGTAAATTCTCTCTTAGTATAAATTTGTTAATTTAGTATTTATTATTCTAAACACAATGATTTACTGTGACGTTTTATGTAAATATTCCAGAAGCAGTTGATTACTGTTATTACTGTATTTGCTTTTGATCTTTTATACCTATATCCTTCTACACATGCACACACACACACACACTTGAGCACATACACATGGGGAGGGGGAAGAATAAGAGTTCTATTTGCTTGCAGCTGGTTTTCTTGTGGTTTAACACATGAACTTGGCATCCTCTGAGAGAACATCTGTCTTGTGTCACGCTGGTAAAGGATGAGTGATAGTTGTCTACACATTGCTATTACATCAGTAAAAGCAATAACAGCATAGCAAGTGCTTGCTAACTATTTACACACCGCATGTTAGGTGCTTTACATGTCTTCCTTATGCTTCACACTAAGCTTCAGAGATTACCTTTTCCATCTCCACTGCAGGTGAGGGAAGTGTAGACAGGGAACACCCTGCTCAGCATCACTGAGCAACTGGTCAAGCTGGGATTCAAACTCTGTTCCCTCTACACCAGAAGTCACATCCTTAGCTTCAGGCCTCACCAGGAAGACCAATTGGACCCAGTTTGCCTGAGCAAGTGTCTCCTGTAGTTGAACTTTCTCATTGGGACTGTCAGCCTGCAAATGATGACATGGAAAATTAATATTAATTATGAAAGCTTGGCGTTTAGTTTAGGTTTGTTCCCAGCTAGCTCTTTTTTAAATTTATTTATTTATTTTTCTTTTTTTATTTTTTATTTTTTTATTTCAGACACTTTTTTATTGTTATTA
>LOJH01030046.1:18468-33351 GCA_001685095.1 Ellobius talpinus
TCTCTCTCTCTCTCTCTCTCTCTCTCTCTCTCTCTCTCTCTCTCTTCCCCCCCTCCAGGTCATACAGTACCTGCTTGACAAAGCCCTCATCATAGATGAAGATACACTCTATGAGCTGTCACTCAAAATTGAACCTCGACTCCCTGCTTGAAGATCTTACCTTGTCCCTGAGAACATGGGAATTTCGTGAAAAGTGTGTCACATGTGGCATGGCGGGGACCCAGAGGGACAATGCCTGCCTTGGTTCACCACCAAAGATGGAACCAGACTGCAATTCTGTCTCCAGTCAGAGTAAAGCCCAGATGCATGGGTCAAAGGCAGATGCTCCAGCCTTGGGTGGGACGGTGCAGAGCTGAGTGATGCTGAGACACAATTCGTGTCAGGGCTGTGAAGTAGGAGATGCTGGTCCGTTAGAGTGAAGTGTCACGAAGGTAGACGTCCCCGGTCCCATGTTCTGTTAGAACTTGAGGACAAGATCCCACAGAGGAGACCTGTAAAGTTTCCTTGGCATTCCACTAGCCAATCTTCTGCGACTTGACGGCTTCTCTTACACTTCCTTTATGCCAAGGGTCACGGCCAGGCCGAAGCTTCCTCTGCAGGCCCCACACATAAGCAGCTTCAGTATGCAGCATGTGCATGGTTCTCGTTGCATTTGACATGCATGAGAAGAGTGGCGTGCTCTGAAAAAGCCTTTCAGCCTTTAGGCCATGGGACAGGAAATAAAAGATTCAAAAACAAGTGGGTTTGTTGGTAGCATTTCCTTAATTACAAGTAAGCACTGTTCCACCAGCTTGAGTGGGGCCTTCATGGAGAGATTGGTGGTTTCAAGAAGCTGCCCCCCTTGGAGAGACAGCTGTGGAGGCCGCAGTAAGTTACATGCCCGTGTCAGTTAGCCGGCAAAACTGTGGGATGTGGTAAGGCCACCAAGGGCTATGGAGAGTAATGACTTTCACGAAGCAAAAACAGAGGCCTAAAAATCATCTTTGCACCTGATTTCACTTGGTTTCTATTCCCCTAAAATGTTCTAGAAACCTCTTCTGATGTAAACAAACTTAGTTGGGTTCATTGTGAGCATTGGCTGTACTGTAAAAACAGTCTGTGGCTTCTTCTTCTGAGAGGCCTCACTTCCATGTGCTACTGGTAGACAGTCTTCTAGCCTTTGTTTAAAACAAGATCATCTGAGCAAGGCTATTCTAAGTGCGTAGGGAAGGGCACTAACTATTCCATGTCTCTTAGAGCAGAAAACCAAATTTGTCCTGCACTCTCAGCCTGGGGAAGTGACCACACAACGGTCAGTTGTTCAGGGAGTAGGGCCCTCCTAATTACCTCCCTCTAGTATTCTCAGGGAGACCACTGCTTTAGAAGGAGGAAGAGGTGACAATGAGGGATTATTGTGATCTTAGCCTAGCATGCCTAGCATTTTCTCTTAGAGGCAGGATGCTTATTGATGCTGACCATGAAGATTGATCTGCAACCTCCCCTCTTCCTTTGCATTTTCATTATGTGATAGAGCGGACAGCTCGCTAATGCATTCCCTCTCTGTTTCCGAAAGCCCAGTGGAAGACCTAGCATTGGGAATGTACCATAGAACTAGAGAAGGTGCATTTTCTGCACGGTAAGGGTCATCTCTGTACATAGCTGCCTGGAAAAATGTAAGCTGAATTTAAAAATTATATGAATCCCACTCCAGAAATCTCCCTGGTTCGTTTTAGCCAATAGTGCAGCGCTAAGTCCCGCCCCCAGGGACAAGCTCCGCCCCCCAGGGCTGCTTAGCGACGCTTCCTCCTCTTTATCATTTCCTGAGTTGCTTGTTTGTTCTTTTCAGTTCAAATAAGAGGTTGATGCATAGTGACGCATGAGGAGAGCGTGAACTGTTGGATCCTAACCGTGCATAACTTGTGACTTATTTCTCCGTGTTCAGAAACTAACGTTTGAAATAATTTGTCACTAACACCAAACAGTGCACGAACTTACAGAGAAAAAGTAAAGGTTAGCATTCCTGAGAGGACCACAGCTACTAGTTTCCCGCAAATCACTACTAGGGAAAGAGTACCCGCACCTCCTTCAGCCCCACCCCGTCGTCTCCACCCCACCCCACCCCGCCCTTCAGAGGAGGGCTCTATGTGCACTTTCCCTGGGAGTTTGGGCTCCCGTTTCAACAATGGTATATTCCAGAGGCCACCGCAGCCATTCTTATTAAAGAAAAAAAGAAAGGAATTTCTAATGTTCCTCGCCTGTTGAAATGCAGCTTTTCCTCAGCTAGTGATGAGTTTTGGTGCCTGTTTCCAGGAGACAGTTGGAAGCGCCCCCAGTGGTCATTTGTGGGCATTGCCGTTTCCTTGCTCACTGGCTTGCTAGAGCTAAAGAGACCAGGATCGTTCATGGTCAGTCAAAGCACGGATGCACATTTAAAAACAAAACACCTCAACTTGGTCATGTTTAAAATTCACCTGAGCAATCTGTGGTTCCTCCTTTGATTGTTGCAGCCCTGGTCTTTTGAAGCTTTATATGTATTTGTGGGGTACAACACAGGCACTCCCATCTGTGTGTGCCAATACCTGACTTTATGAGATGCATTTCTAAGAGCACTTGGGAGGACCAGTCAAAATGTCAAGTAGTGAACATGTGTCCTGAAAACTCTACAGGAAATCAACCCAATTTCATGCTTTCAAATGAGCACATCATTTGTCCTGTGGGTGCCTAACAAGACATCCACTCTTACAACAGAAGCAAATCTCTCACCGAAGCCAGTATATGTGACAGTTGCAGGCATGAAGTATAAGGCTGTCACCTTTCTTCTCCGATTCCCCAGAGGAATTTAAAGAGAGAATTTTAAAGTGGCAATATTTTAGAGCAGCTCTAACACCAAGTCTCCTTTGCTGTCTGCTTATCAGTGCATCTCAAAGTACTACATTTAAATCAATTAAACACATGGATACTGGGTCACCCAGAAGGGAAAAACCCACTGTAAACCATTTAATGTGATGATGGGCCTTCCCCTCTTTCTCATGTTATGAGAGACAAGACCGTAGACCACCAGTGATTGCCACTTACCTAAAGAGGAAGGCAATGAAGTGGCCAATCCTAAAACTATCAACTTTCATGTTTTGAAAAGGGACTTTACTTAGCTTTTCTTTTCAATTCAATATTTAATATTATTCCCCCATGAAAAGATCTCTTGTTTTATACGTGTTTCTTTTAAATCCAACTTGTAAAATTTATCACTTTTACTAAGATTGAGATGGCATAAAAGATAATATACTATTTTTAGCCAGGCTAATGTCCACAGCTGGAGGAAATCAGTGAATGGAACTCATTTTCACTTTTGTAGGAAATAAGATTGTAAGTTTAGTGACTTGTTTAAAGGTATCACTATGTGATTCCTGGAAATGAGACTGAAGTCGGTGGGATGTAAACAGCATCCTTTCAGAGGCCACTATTAGCTTAAAGAAGGGCAGAGGAGAAGTCCAGAGGGACCTTTAGGTGTAGGGGCAGACACAGGTGTAACCTAGCAAAGTTTCCAGTTCAGCTGCCTTGGGGCACGGCGTTAAGGTTAGGGTTGACGTTTTTGATTGGATCTGCTCGAGGAGAACAATCACCCTCCTTCACAGTGTTGAACCACTGTCTTTACACAACCCAGTCCAGTTTTCACCAGGAAACTGGTCATGAAAGAACACTGGACCAGACCTGAGTCTCAGCCCAGTTTTGCATCATCCAGCCGGAGAAACTTAGGCCAGTGTTTACACCTCCGAGTCTCAGTTTCCTCATCTACAAAATGGGATTAGTCATAATTCCAGTGCTGTCTACCTCACTGGGCTGTGAGGACCAAAGGGGTCAGAATGTAAACTTTAAAGTGCTGTACAATTGTGAGGTAACTGATTATCATTCTCTGCTCTCTTTTACAGAAGAATTAAATGTACTTATTATTTGTATGTATGTATGTGTGTGTTTGTGTGTATAAACACGTGTGTCAGAGCAACATATTGTGTCTGGTTACTTTGCAATCTGCTGTCATTTGTAACTCTAATGAGGGCTTTGCGTTGTGGCCTAGCACTTGCCAAGTGAGGCATAGGTTATGCCAATATGCAAATTAAACTCCGCCTTTCTTCAGCACTCAAAAGTCTCATGATTTCTTCATTCATTTCCTTTTCCATTTTGCCATTGCCCTTCCACGTCAATTGATTCCTTTATATATTTTTTTACTTCTACAGTTCAGGTACAAAGAACACCCAGGAGAATTTATTTTGCAGACTAAATTAATAAGCAGAGAATTGGGGAGTCGTCTTGCCCCACTCTGCTTCTAGTTCTTATGTCTGTTCCAGTGATACCCACAGCCCATGGCTGGCTGCTTCCAGGAACGGAGAATCTACCTTGTTCAGGCAACTCATGCCACACAGGAGCGGATCCTCACCCAGTCCCCACTAGCTCTGACCTTCAAGAGCTTCTGACTGTCTCAGGTTACATCTTCTTTAAAACTGAAGAGTCGTGTCCATTTCTAGAGGGACTGCAGAGCTTGCATGGTCTGATATATATTATATATATATATATATGAGATTGTCCTGACACCTAGAGCTGAGTCGGGATTCAGCTGTTGACGGCAAACTGCAGAAAGAGGCCCCTTAGCGTCCTTTTCCCGTTGTGATGTGACCCACCCAGGCTGGAGGGACACAAAGACTCAGGTTACCCACATCTTCCTCTGTAGTGATGAGGCGAGCAGGCCTGCTTCTTGTCCCACCCAGCTCCTGCACGGCTAGCTTAGCCCCGGAAATAATAACACAGAAACTGTATTCATTTAAACATTGCCTGACCCATTAGTTCTAACTTCTTATTGGCTAGCTCTTACATATTGATTCAACCCATTTCTAATAATCTGTATCGCCACTTGACTGTGGCTTACCGGGATGAGCCTAACTGGCGTCCGTCTCAGAGAGGAGAGCCATGGCGTCTGCCACACTGCCTTCTACCTGTTCTGTCTACTCTGCCTACCTAATTTTCTGCCCTATCAAAAAGCCAAGGCNCAACCCATTTCTAATAATCTGTATCGCCACTTGACTGTGGCTTACCGGGATGAGCCTAACTGGCGTCCGTCTCAGAGAGGAGAGCCATGGCGTCTGCCACACTGCCTTCTACCTGTTCTGTCTACTCTGCCTACCTAATTTTCTGCCCTATCAAAAAGCCAAGGCAGTTTCTTTATTTAACCAATGAAATCAACACAAAACAGAAGATCCTCCTACATCATTCCTCCTTGGCCACCTCACAAGGTGGGTCATCCCTGCCTGGCCCCACCTGGGGCCTGCTCTAGCCACATGGCAAGTAGACTCAGGGACAACTGAGGGAGAAAGGCCCAGAGTCCTGTGTCACCCTAATGTAGGTGACACAGCAGTGCCATGGTCACTCCTGCCCTTTCCCCTATGGCAAAAGCCAGTCACAAGGCCACATGGACATGAATTTGGGGACTGGGGTTGATGGGAAGGGGATAGGAGGAATTTGACAAGAGTTGTGTGAGCCGAGCTTCAGACACTCATAATGCAGCTGTGAATCACTCATAGAGGCTTCCTGTCCCTGTCACAGCCTCTTTATGACAAGCTTAGAGAGGAACAGACACTTATTTCCTCAACAAGTTCCCCCAACTTCTGACCTAACTCGTATAAACTTAATCTGTAAAATATAAGCTGTGACGGTAAGGGGGGACAGAGGGAGCCCGAAATGTTGATTATTAAAAATAAAAGGAATTTAAAGTAAAATTTTAAATAATAAATACTTTATTGTTTAATAAATGAAATTTATTTTTAATTTTTATTTTATTAGTTCAATATTTAATAAATAAAAGGAATTTGTGTGCATGTATGTTGTGCGATCATGCGTGTGTGCATGTGTGTGTGTGTGTGTATGTGTGTTTGACATTCTTCAAAAATTGACATTGCCATTCTCCCCAAACCTTGCAGTTTTCTGGATCTGTGAGTCATACTTTCAAGTCACCAGAACTGACTTTACAACAAATATATATGCTTACAAGAGAATTTATATGAAGAAGCCTCCACTTACCCTCTGCTCCATTCAAGCACAGAGTTCCACCCTTCAGCCCCATGCCCCTCAGAGGAGGCCACTGGAGCCCAGGAACTGTGACCCAGGATGACAGAGCATCCAGCTGGGACTAAGATCCTGAAGGATCATGAAGCTGTTGTGGTTGGCACAATCGGATTGCTTCAAGGAAACAACAGAAAAATCCAGAAAGCATCTGAGCATATCACATGTTGAAAGGAAATCAATTTATAAAAATTTCCCATTCAGGGTGAGCCATGTCTTATCAGCTGGGCTGTCAGGAACACATGGTGAAATGCTTGACCCCTAAGCACACAGCGGAGGAGACAGGATGTGTGCGTGCACACTCAAATCAGGACTTCCCAGCTCTCAGGAGACCCTTCCTGTGCTCTCCCATCCCACATCACCTCACTCACCTCAAAGGCACTTTTTCTGTGGGTCAAATTTAAGGAAATTTTGGCCAAGAAGGACAATGACCCACTTAGGGAACCGGCATTTCCTGTCCAGCAACTCTCTGAGCTGGCGGTACCCTCAGTGAGAAAGGAGTGAACAGGTGACATCAGTGTGATTGCCTGTGTACGTGATGGTCAGGAGAAGCCCAGGCAAGCTCCTTTGAAATGGCAGGGCTGCTGTCCAAAACCTGGGTGGTTTATTGCTATTCATAGGCACCTTTCAGTGGTGGATGTCCTGGGAGGCTATTTTTAGCAGGGATAAGGTCTGCTGGGCTTTTGGCTGGTCATGTAAGCTGGTGTGGATAGAAAGTGAGAAAGTCTAGTCTCTACTTCAGAGAGCCTGATCTTGAACATGATGGTAACGCTCATTGCCCCTGAACCAGACAAGTTGTGTGAGCTTTCCCAATTGCTCCTGGTGCTCTTTCTAATAGGTAGAAAGAGGCCACCTGAGACTTCTCTCAGACTTTATTCTCCAGGGCAATCCTCTCTCCCCTCCTAACAGGTAGGTAGTTTCCTCTGCTGGCTCTTGTACCCCAAGCTAGGACTGCACTCCAGGTGAGCTGCAAGACCAATGCCCATCTCAGGGCAAGAACTGTCTGCAGAGCCAGCTGGCAGGACCCCTCGAAAGTCTACCTGCTCAAGGAAAAGGCAAACATTTCATAGAAATGGCAGGTTCTAGAAAGGACGCCTGGCCCAGTGGCAGGAGAGTCAGGAGCAGGCCTTCAAGGACACAGCTGGGGGAGCCAGTGGAGCTGGAGGTCTGGGATTGGTAGGGGACTCTCCAGCCCCGCCCAGCACAGTGGCCTTTTCTAGCCTGAGCCCACAAGCTCCTGTTACACTTCTTGGCTGTGTGCAGCAGCAGGATCTGCATAGGACAGACTCCTCCAGCTTCAAGGTCAGTGATGATCAAAATGCTTCATTTCTCCCAAGAAGGACAGACCTAGAGCCAATGTGGTGAGCCTCAGCACAGGGGACCCCCCAGCCACGGAGAAACACTTACTGGGAAATTGTGTGTGGGTCAGAGAAAAATGGGAATGTGATATGCCAGTATGGTCACTCCTGCCTGGAATCACCTTTTCCCTGGGCATGAGCGTGAGCAGCTCGAAAAGAGAACACAGAACCGTAGCCTGGCATGCCTCTGTTTCATAGCGAATCAAGATTTTGTGTATGTATGTGTGCGGGGAACCAAATGTGGAATTTTTGACCCTGAGTTGGGGAAAGTTTAGATGTTAGATTTCATTCTCTAATAATTTGCAGAGACCAATCTGCTCATGTCTGGGAGTGTTTTTCCTCGGCTGCATCAAAAGAGATGCCTGGTGACTTGGAATGAACTAGCTAGAAGATTTTAAGCTCCTTGAGACTTTCCAAAAGAGCAGAACAGTTACAAATGGTTCAGGTTCCATTTAATGGCTAATGCTAAGGCCAGAGATTTACTCTTGAACATATTAATATACTGAACATGAAGTATGGAAGGCCCCATTTTTAGAAGGAAAAAGAAAAATAAGCTTCAAATGGCTGAGTGGCAGCCCACTCCTTACTTACTTGCTTGGCTCTTGGGGGAGGGTCATTACCAGTCCTGCCTTTGTCTTTATGTGTAAAGTTCATGGCTTTGGAAGCTCTGCTTTGAATGCATGGGGTGGAGCTTGCCCGACAAACCAAAGCCCCCTTTGTCCTCAGTGCTGTCTTCTGAACCAGGTTCTGTGACCAACACTGTGCTGTCTATGGCCTCTGAGGTGGCAGTCAGACAACGCCACGCTAGTTAAGCTGTGTCTGTGCCCTTCTTCTCTGTCCCTTCATGGAGAGCGTGACATCAGAGGTGGCGGGAAGACTGGCTCTTCCTGGACTCACTGGCCATGGCCAGCCTTTGTACCCTTGCATCCCACTCCCTTTAGGAAGCACCGTTATGAAATCCCTTGGGCTTGGAGCTGCTTATCCATGTGTGCTAAGGTGTGCACAGTGTAGGTTCTGCCAGCTTCATGAGAAGACCATGGCCTCGGGTCATGGACTGGGGACCCGGATAGTCTCTCTAAAAACGCAGCAGAGGCAGAACCAAGAAGCAGAAGTTGGGGGTTTGGAATGAGGAGGTGTGAACCGACTGGGTCCCCACTCCAGAGACCCCGAGCCTCTATCTCTGTCACAGCACAGATGAAGATCCATTTTTCTTCTTTGAGGTCACATGTGGAATCTATGGCTAGCATTCTGGGAGTTCTTGCCTGTTGAGCCAACTCTGAAGGTGACTGCCAGAGGTCACACACACACACCTGCCTGAAGAGTCAGAGAAGATGACATCCCACTCTGTCACAGCTGCTCAGAGGACAGGGTGGCCTTTAGGCCCCCATTCTCTTGAAAATGATTTCTCTTGACAGACAATTCTAAAAGGGATCCCAGGCCATCTTAACAAGCTGCCTGTCACTCAGGGAAGAACCCTCTGTTTTTATGACTTCCTATTTGCTGAGTCAGATAGAGAAGCCCAAGAGTGCCCATTAAGGTTGACCTTGCATCCTGTCATATAAGGTAATTGGATCTTTGCTGTCTTACAACAGGAAAGTCTTGGCCATTTTCTGCTTGCCTACATGACTGGCATCGTGAGAATTTGCTCAGAAAATCCTATGGTGTTGGGATAGCCTCAAGGTCATCCTCTGTTTTGGGGTGATACGTGGGTCCACCCACTACTCCCTTCCTCCTAGCCTGGCAAAGCTCAGACAGATGGATGTGATGAACAGCAGGACCAGAAATAACTCTGAGTCAGCAGAAAGGCATATGTGGCCTTCACCCCAGGATAGCCAGAGTGAGCCGTAGCTCATGGGGTAGTTCACGACATTACAAAGCCAGAGAGAAAATTGGGAACCTGGGACCGTGTCCTCCAAATGGGACAGGAGAAAAGTCAGAGCTCCTTGGCACTCTGCCTAAAGTGCTCACCCTTCTTTGATGGAGACAAAATGTAGGCACAAACATGACCCCAATACCTTTGGCTTAGTTAGGCTATGTTCTTATACATCACAACCTCCGCACACAATTTCCCTGACTTAGAACCCCCAAATTTGATTTAATTTTACCCAAATGCTATTTTCAAAACATGATTTTCAAAGCAAGAGTAATAGAGCTGTTCCCAGTAGAGGAACAGACAGGCAAGCTCTCCTGGTAAAAGCATAGACCACCTCCCCCCCTCCTCTTGTATCTAACCCTGTATGAAGGGAGAGGGGATGGGAAGAGAGATAAAGGAAGTCCTGGCATCCTCTAAGAGAGGCAGGGTGAGGGCAGGGTCCTTAGCTAGGCTTGGCAGGCACACCAAGTGCCTCGTGTCAGAGTGGAGTGTGCACAGAAATGCCTGGAATCTTGGGCACTTCTGCAGAAGCCCGAGGAAGGGAAGAGAACAAGATTCAAATGTTCTGGGACTCAGTGAGGAGTCACATGCTCCAAGGTGACAATCCTGTGCCTTGGCATGGTTGTGGCGAAAGTGTTTCTGGACTCTTGGAGTGATGTGGGAGCAGGACTAAATTCCTGGACTTACAAGAGCAATTCTCTTCCAGCCAGGGCAGGGCTGTAGGTGAGGTGCTGGCGTCCACATGAACCTGGATCACCTGCTGACAAAGCCAACTTTAGGTGGAGGCCACTTGACTTTCAGTCAGCTAAAGAAATCCCGCTTGGCAGGATTATTGCAAAGTCTAAAGATGCTTGTCAAGGTCCTGGCATTATTGGGCTCAAGTAGGAGCTCACTCCATGTTAGTGGGAAAGGAGAAGAAGTGGTAGTTCTTTGGCTAGATGAGTGGGTCTGGGAAGCTATTTCTAGATAGAAGTGAAGAACCGAGCGGTGGATCAGAGGTGGGAAAGATGAGGGGTTAAACCACAAGGCCAAGAGGCTGTCGTAGACACTGCCAGAGCCAGGATCTGGGATGAGTGAGCCCATGTTTTGGTTAAACTCATTTGGTGAGCTTCATTTTGGTATTCAAAGGTTGATCAACAAATCTTAAAGTATGTAGTAAGCATATTCTGGGCTGACATCTTGTCCTCAGGGAGGTGAATAAAATAAAAACAATTAAGTGAAACGTTTAAGATGATTTTTGAGAAAGTTGAGATGAATAGACCTTCATAGGGAACACCCAAGGCTGGCCAGGCATCTGGAGTCACTGAGGTAGTAGTCTCCAGGAGGAAGTGTAGAAGATTCACCCTAAGATGTTAATGAAGACACCTCCTGCAGCCTGCTCCTTCCTCCTTGCCACACCCATCATAGGAAATGAGATGCTGAACCTCCCTGAGCAACATCAGCATCCCTTCACTTAGTGGGGCTGACAGCTGCCTGTGCTAGGGCACTCTACATAGGACATATTTACGGTGGGACCACACTTGCAGATATCCATTCAAGAGTCAGCAAATGGATGTCTGGGTATTTTAACACAAACTTTTTCTGCTTTTTCACTTTCCTTTTGAAGTCATGAATGCAAGTGTGCAGAAGTGATGCTTCCCAGGACTTCAGTAGGAGAAAAATGAATGGCTGACTCCTCCAAATACATTGCTAGAGACTAACCCTTTAGCGCTTCATGAACCACCTTCAAAAACATTCTTGATGCTTATACAAGGCAAATATATATTCATGCATGTGTGTGCATATAAGATGTATTGCTGTTACAAAAATGCTTTTCACTCATTCATATGAGATGCTTTTTTTCCTCATCTAGGAATGGGTCATTATATAGGTGTCTAGGTGAGTGGAGGCAACAGCTGCAGGGTGCTCCAGATTCTAAACACACGCTAAGACCTTTCTTCCTCTGACAAGCTGGTTGCTCCTGCCTTTTTTGATACTACAGACTTGTGCTGAGGACCCATCTACCTCTGTCCTATGTCCTCGGAGCTTTATTTCTCCTCTCAAAGCACGATGCTGGGACAGTGAGCCTGGGAACTTTTGTGTTGATGGCTGTTTCCTGCTTCCTTTTCCAGATTGGTCACAGCACTTCCCAGAGCTGCCCAGGTGATTCTAAAACCAACCCATTAGCCACCCAAAGTCCACAGTTGGTGGCAGATGGGAGCCTGTCAGGGTAGCGCTCACCCATGACCTCTGGCCTCCTTCATGAACCTCTATCTAGACTCAGAAGGATCCTTTTAGTACAAAAGGAAGGTGTCACCCTGCGCTCTGGCTTATAGTCTACTTAGCTTCCTTTCCTAAGTATGCCCTGGCCTGCAGAAGGCTCCATGCTTTCCAGCTCTGGGGTACCCTAGAGCAGGGAGCAGGCCACAAAAGTCCATATGGCCTGGGTGAGAAGATATGAGGGACACAGGGAGAGAAGACATTCAGTGGAAGTTACAGATGTGGAAATGCTAGAGTCGGGATGGATGTCCCTGGAGGACCCAGTGCTCCTGCTTGTCACAATCAGGGCCTGGGGGAACTTGTGTCTTTAAGACAGAAAGGAACTGAGACCCAAGGCTTTATCTTCCTGAACAGATCCAGGAAGGGGTGATCTGATGGAAAGTAGGGTACCAGGCTAAAGGATCCCTGTGAAGAACTAGATGTGACCCTAGCGAGGTGCTACCGTTGCCCAGTGGGGACCTTGTTCTGTCTCTGGGAAGTTTATTTTAAGTGAAAGACCTGCAAACCCTTCCCTGGAGCAAAGTCCTCTTTCTGATGTTAGGGTCTTTACTGGGGTGCAAAGAATGTTCTCAAACACATCTAGAAATGGCCTTTCAGAAATAGTGCCAGGGGATAGTGGCAGGTGCTCATCTTCACTTCACTCTGAGTGAGTCCCAGGCACTAATCTGAAGGCACAATTTGGAGCACACCCTTACCATTTATCACTAATGCCTGAGAAAGCTAAGACCTGGAAAACGCAGCCTTCAAGGGCCTTTCTGAAGACAACAGGTAATAACCATTACAAAACTGGGCTCAAACCAGGCTCTGCTGCTCCAAGGCCTTTGTCACATGCTGCACCCTTGTGGACTGACAGTCATGAGCTCTCTGTCTCTACAGGAGATGGGTCAGGAAGGCTGTCAGGCAGGGATTTGAAGCAAAGTAAGTAGTAACTAGATAACTACTTCCCAGGCAGGTATGGTGCCCTTTCAATTGGGCGATGCTTGTATGCTCATTACAGGTCATTTGCAAGAGCACATACCCTCTGGAACACCTCAAGGGTCTCTTGCATTCCATCCGAGCATCTTCCCCTCCACTCACAAAGCTCCTCTCCAGCCAGAGTCCTGGCTGTGTAGAGCATGACTCTACGTGGAGTGAATCACTCAAGTCCGAACCGGGGGGGGGGCTCCAAGATTCATCCGCATCCTTCATGCTCACATCTGCCTAGGCACAAAGGCCCTGGACACCTTGGAGATTCTTCCACCTTCTCAGGAAGCCTTCCCGCTTGCTCTGCTCCGGTTTCTTGACTGGATTACTCTAGAATGCATTGCCTGGTTTCTCTGTCTACAGAAATTTTTCCTTTCCTCACCAATTTTATCAAGTTTGCCACAGAAGGTCCATTATGTACCACCAGTGCCTTAAACGCCAAGATTTGTGCCAAAGGCTCATTCAATCCTTACAACTTCTAGGAGGCAGGGAAGCCCAGATTTTAGCCCCATTTTAAGTCTGTGGAAACTGAGCAGTGACTCTCACACCATCTATTAATCATGTTTGATCCATAGCAGACCCATTGATTTGTAAGACATAGTAAAGTCTAACTACTAGAAAAGTAAAATAAACACATATGAAATGTCAGCTGAAGTTAAAAGCACACTATCGAAGCGTTATAATCACTCCACAATATTGGTCTGGTGTCAACTATCCGTAAATCCACTAAAACATCTTCTCCATCTCAAGTGCTGTGGTTTCTTCCTACTGTGTACAAAATCTCAGAATCCAAACCTCACGGTTGCTTTCCTCTAGTTATGTCTGCAATACCGGCCCTGCTGCCTCCCATCCCCTCTGCTTGCTACCTCTCCTGGACCCACCTTTGCTCATTCTATCCCCTTTGTCTCCAAAGCCTTCCCCTTGTTCATTTGGAAAAATGACAAAGTTTCTCACATCCTCCAGAAACTCTTTCCTGTTCCATCAGGTATTTGGGGTCCCCTCACTCTTTATTTTTACCTTCCCCAGAACTCTGACAGAACTCTTGAGGTGACCCCAACATCTGACACCAGGATTTATTCTGTAGTATTTGTTGAGTATAGAGGTAGAGGGAGCAATGAGGGATGAATAGGTAAATATACAGATGGACAGATGGATGAATGGACAGACGGATGGGCAGACGGACGGACGGACGGACGGACGGATGGACGGATGGATGGATGAAACATATGACTTAATTCTTGGAACCTAATGGAATCTCTGGGCACAAATTATTTACTAGGTTGTTTTTATTGGCCATGCTCAGACAGGCCCTGATTTCTGAAGTTTCTGTACTCTCAAATTAAGGAGCATTGTTACAAATTATGGATTTTCCTGGGGCCACTGATGATAGCCACCACGAATTCTGAGCACAGTAGTCCCCATTTAATTCAACGCTTCAAATTCCAGACAAATGGGTCTCTTGTAGACTCCCTGCAGAGCTAGATTGCATTTGGGGCTATGGTCCTGGATATTGTGACCTCATTCTTAAGATTCAGGACCTAGAGAGAGAACAAGGGACATAGTTCATTTTCATTCATTTGTGTAGCATTCCGGGGTAGGTTAGGCTTGATGTTGCTGAAGGCAATGGCTACTTCCCTACCTAGAAGAGGCTTAGAAAGCCAGTGGCTAAATGGACACAATGGATACATCATGGTCTTCTGCTCCTGCTCATGGTTTTGGGGTGTCTACTCACGGTTTCCTTTATAGTTTTCAGAAGTGTGTGACATGGTACTAGTCTCTTGGAAGAGGAGGCAAGGAATATTGGTGGATGGTTAAAATTTGACAATGTCTCTCACAAACCACTACCAGACCGGGTCACCTCAGAGCTCCTTGACCACTCTGGTCCCTAACATGCAATTCCTATGAGAGGGCACATGCTCAGGGTGTGGCTGGTGAAGGCTGACTGCTGTGTGTGAATCCCAGGACTCCTCTCTGCTGGCCATGGGGTCTCTGACACTGCGCCTTTCTTTGCTTCCATTCTCGGTCCTGTAAAACAGACATTACAGGGGCATCTTAAGGGACTGGCAGAGACTATGAACAGGATGGTGCCCATCAAGCATTGGGACTATGTGCTCAGCATATAGTAAGGATTGCTTTAGACTTTCCTCCTCCAACTTAAGATCTCTGCAGAAATTGCCACACAGTGGATTGTTAAAGTTTTCAAAATTAGTAAGTTTTTAAAAATAGAAAATAAAAGCTACTTTCACCTGTATATACCATTCCCCTCGCCTCTCTATGTCACTGCACACTGTATATCCCATTCCCCTCCCCTCTCTGTCACTGTCACTGCACACTGTATATACC
>LOJH01030048.1:4789-17233 GCA_001685095.1 Ellobius talpinus
GTGTGTGTGTGTGTGTGTGTGTGTGTGTGTGTGTGTGTGTACATGTGCATGCCATGGCACAGGTTTGAAGGTCAAAGGACAGTTTCTGGGAGTTGGTTCTCTCCTAACACAGAGAATGAACTCGGGTTGTCAGGCTTGCACCGCAAATGTTTACCCTCTTGCGAGCCCTAACTGTTTGTAGTTTTGTCTCTTTGTTAGAATACACCTAAAACATATTAAATGGTCATATGGTGGACAGTGGAACAAAGGTTATGGGGTAAGCAGTCACGTTTAGATTGAATTTGAGGCCTGCTTCACAGGAAGGAAATTCATGCATACTATAAATCTGGACAAAAAGAAGGTGCCTACCACTGTTGTCTTCCTAAATGGGCGAGCTGTTAACCGCCTTCTAAACATCTGTTTACACACACAGGTCAGTGTTCCCCTCTGCCCTCAGCAGAAGCTTCTTTCTGCAGTAGTCAGTTCATCCAAGGCTCTTAACTGGTCAACGTGCTGAGAATAAGTTGCTGGGAAAAATTGAGTACTCAGCTTTATCAATCCCTCCCCGACAAAAGGCTCAGGGAACATCACAAAGGAAGGGGCAGAAAGAATGTAAGAACAGGATTAGAAAGAACGCTATGCAATGCTATCTTCTGGACATGACACGGCCGTTACACCCATGAACTCACAACAGTTATGCTTACCTGCACAAGCCAACAAGTTCAGTTAAAACTCGATAGGCAACACTAATCTCATTCAGTGGGTTACAGAGTATGTGTGAGAGCGAGTGAGGGGGAAGGGAGGACATGAAGGGGGCAGAGGGATGTGCTGGTAACGCCTGGGGGAGTAGTAGATGGTAGAGGGATTGGGGGTGGATATTATTGAGATACGCTGTTTACACAGATAATAGATATTGTTAAATAGATAACAGATATTCTATTACGGGCTGAAAAGAAGGCTCATCAGTAAAGAGAAGTTTGTTGCTCTTGCAAAGGACCCCAGCAAACACATGGTGGCTCTCAACTGACTGTAATCCAGACTTAGGGGATCAGATGCAGTCTTCTGACATCAGAAGGCATCAGGCACACATAGGGCACCATACACATATGCATACAAAACAATCATACACACAAAAAAGACAAATGTATAAATCTAAACTTTTTGAAGATAATATGTATTTATTGCTGTTGTATTTTATGGTAGCCTGGAAGTGAAACCAAACTAGATGTCCATCAGTAGACTGGATAATGAAAATAAGACATATGTACAAAATGGAGTATTATTCGGCTGTAAGGAAAAAAGAAATTGGGGGAAATGGGTGGATTTGGGAAGTATAATGTTAAGGGATAACGGTCAGAACAAAAACTGTGTTCTCCCTCATCTGTGGACCCTAGCCTGTAATGTATACATGTATAATGTAAACAGGTTAAATGTAGGCTCAGTGGATAAATTGGAAAGTGACCAGGAGACAGTAATAGCAGGTGATGAGGAAGAATGGATATTAACAAAAGAACAGAGTCTTTATAAAAAAGGATGTAAAGCTAATTCTATGTCTATTTTAACTATTACATGATTTTCTTTATTCAGGGTAGATAAGTAAATTCAACTTTCTGGGTACTGAAGTAGCAAGAACCATAAAAAATTAATGTCATTGATAGTAAAAGTGTAAAACCATAAGCAAAGCTCCATTGCCTCAGAGAGGCCATTCTGACTGTACAGAAGTTCACTGAGTAGCATAGTTTGGAACTGGGCAGTGTTTTTGAGTGGCTTCCTCAAAACAGCTGTGTGATGCTCTTATTTGTATGTTAATTTAAAAAGTGACTTACTTTTTAAAAACAGAAATATTAAACCTGATCTTAGGTTTGATATTGCCTTCATATTTGCCTGCTAGCATTTTCAACTGAAAGAATAAGGAATTGAGCTGGGCATGGTGGCACACACCTTCAATACCAGCATTAGGGATGCCAAGGCAGGCAGATCTCTGAGTTTGAAGCCAGCCTGGTCTACAGAGTGAGTTCCAGGACAGCCAGGGCTACACAATGAAAGAAAGAGAAGTCTGAAGTATAGATGGGAAAGCAGAAGGCTCTGACAAACTGACAGGTACGCTGAAGAGCATCCAGTAGACTCCATTGCTCTCACTTTATCCTCTATTATCTTATGGCTTAGAATAATAGACTATTAAAGTATGGCCACAAACTGTATTTGCCTACTCTCCCACTGCAAATTAGCACCAATACATTTCCTTGTCAGTAGAAACAATAGTAAATACATTTATAAACGTTTCTCACAAAGGAACTTCTACAGTAAAAAATTAACTATGGCAACATGAGTACATTTCTTAGTGAATATGATTGCCACTAAATATTTTGTTTGAAATGAAAGGAGAATATACATTTAAAATTGTAATATGTACATTTTATTGGAATATGCAGATTATTTTTTCTGTAGTTTAATGCCAGTAGTTTGGCTCCTTGATTTTGTTTCTTTGGGTTCGAGGAATTTTATTGATTAGTGATCTTACACCTCCTCTTAAAGAATTGATTCCTGGGACTAGAAAGATGGTTCAGCAGTTAAAAGCACTGGTTGCTCTTCCAGAGGACCAAAATTCAATTCTCAGCACCCACACAGCCTCTCACAACCATCTGTAACTCCAGTTCTAGGGAATCTATTGCCCTCTTTTGGCCTCCACCAGCACTACATGAATGTGGTACAAGATACATATCTATATATGCACGCAAAACACTCTACACATAAAGTATAAATTATTAAAAAATAAATATATCCTCAATCATTGCTGACACTATTTTTCACAAAAGCAAATCTCTTGTCCTACAATATCTTGTTTTAAATTACTGGATTTTTGTTGTTTTGTACGTGTGATGTGTACATGCCTGTACACATGTGCAGGTACACACACCCATGTGTGAACATTTAAAGGGCAGAGGTTGACATGAGTGTCTTTTCTATTGTTCTCCACTTTTTAGTTTTGTTTTATATTTTGAGTTAGGGTCTCTCCCTGAACAGGGAGTTTGGCTAAACCGGCTTGCCTTGAAGTCCCCTGGATCCAGTCACCTACCTGCCTCTTCTTCCCTCGAATGGAATTGAAGGTGTGTGCTCTCTTGCTGGGCTTTTCCACAGGTGTTGGCACCCCAATCCAGGTCACCTTGCTCCTAAGCAAGCACTTTACCCACTGATCCACTTCCCCAGCCCCAGTTCTTAGAATTCTTAAAAAGACATTTAAATTTGAATCTGTCATTTCATCTTGTTTTATTCCAAAGTTCCCCAATACCTGACAGCCTGTATATCCAAACTTCCAGCTTCCATGCAGATCTGAAGCAGCAGACATGGGATAGCCAATGCTACTGACCCCTATATCCGTGAAAGCCAGGTTAATAATCACTGCATTCGTAGGTGTCCGCAGTTCTTTGTACTTAATGAAGATGCCCAGAACTATTATGTTGCTTAGTATGCTTATTATACCTAAGGATACACACAAAAGGATCATGCATTTTGTTTAACTTTAATATTTAGAATAGAATAAAAAATAAATATTTAAGTTACTTCAAAAAAGATAGCAATCCAGCTTAGTCCTGTCGGAAGAGGTCCCACTTCTCTTAAAACTGTAACATCTTCTGTAAATGAAAATGAAATGAGAACACAAAGAACCTGTTGACTGCAGAAGCCAGCACTGGAGGCTGGCTCAAACATCATCACCACTGACCATTTGTCCCTAAATTCCCCCTGTAGCTTTCATAACTCCAATGTGTTGGGGATTTTAAGACACAAGAATGACCAGCCACCCTCTCCTGTGGCAGACTAAATCTCTTCATTCTGCCTAGTTTCCTTCCTCAAGCCTCAAACAGCAGTACATCCTAACAGCATTTGTCATTTTTCATATTTTTATGATTCATTAAGCACATTAAGCATGTAGTAGTAAGCTCATGTGACTCTCCCGGTATTTCTTAAAATTCAACATAGCAAAATCAAAATTCTTCAACATGTGTGCACACGTGCGCACACACACATACACACTATCTAAAATGCATACTGCAATACTTGACCATCCAGACAACAGGCCAAGACAGATGATAGCACCATAGCTATCCAATTCTCAACCCTGGAAACTCAGTGTTTTCAGTGTCCCACAGTTGGACAGGTTTAGATAGCTTTATAGCTGGAGGACTAAAGTTACTAACCAGAATGCTAGTGTGGTCACTAAGAACCATCACTGAGTACACTGGGTGCAAAATGTTAGCCGGCTCAACACTCTCTACATGCTGAAAGGATGCATATGTTTTTCATGGGCCAGATGTAGGCCAGTCTCAGGTCCCAGTGATAGAGGCTGCTGCAAAATCAGTTTCAGTGGAGAAGCTGCAACCATTACGGGACGTCTCTCTAGAAGGTTATGCAACATACAGAAAATCAATCGTGTTTCCCAGGAACTACTTAGTGAGCAATCCCCAGCTACTGTTCAAACCAGTGGGAATAATCCCAAACACCAACACACAGAAGGAGCAGCTAAGTGAGAACTTCGATTCTACCTTGGTGCTTCCGTCAAAACTTCCTCATTGGCATCCTTTTACACCAGTCTTCTGTATTTCTGTTCTCTTCTCCACATGGCTGGTATGCTTGCTTCATCAAATAATAAGCAACAGCTCTACAGAAGCTTCCAGTTCCCCAGTACTTGAAGGATGAGAAGCCTGGTGTCCTAACCTGATCATCTAGGCTCTTTGCCCTAATCTGCTGTTATCCTCTTTCCACAGTTATGAAATAAGCCCACTGTTCTAGAAGTTTTGCAAATACATCAAGCTACAAATCTTGACTTCATATTTTCCCATTTGAAATACCCCGTGCTATTCCTCTGAATGTTAAAGTGCTAGCCATCCTTTAAAGTTCAAGCCAAGCCCGGTTGAGCTCTGAAGCAGCCTCCTATCCATGGGATTCTATCGTTTTCTCCATATGTTCCGAGAGTGCTTGCTTATTCTTATTGAGTGATGCTGACATTCAGCGTTTATGTTGCCTTACCTGATACACCTCAGGCTCTTAATGAACTCTATCTTGAGTATGTGCCATACAGCAAGATTTTGATGATTAGAATACCACTAACTCCGGTCAGCCCGATTTCTATTATTCTTTAAAGCACAATAGTAGCAAATTTGACAAAATCCTTTGGATCTTTTTAGCAAACATACAAGAACTATTATGGGGGCAAAAAAGAGAAAAACACATTATAACCTGGATTCAAAAAGGGTTAAATACAGCACATAAATTGCTGCCTAGCCAGCACATAGCTGCAAGAAAGCAATTACATTCTGGAGTCTCTAACATAATGTTGGTACTAAACAAATAATTTGCCTCTTTTCTCTCTTCTCTCTAGTTAATGTATGCACTGCATTATTTCACAGGTTGCAGAGACTTTCCAATGAGTGGATAGCAGATCTGCCAGTCTAAATTCTGAGCAGCCCTACTCTCCCACCTTTTCAAATCACTCCCCTCTCTATTCCTGCAGCTCCCTCCCATCTTTTTGGTCTACCTGATAGTTTTTCTTCACACCACCATATTAAAATATATATTTTCCACCTCTATCCTAGACCCCTTTCTTTCCTAATTCAACGTTTTGCATGGCTTCATTATATCAGAGATTGCTGTTATAAAACTCAGGGCTATATGCAAAAGCTGAACTCAGACATCACCTCCCACTTGGTTTTCCCCAAATGTGTTCCTGTCTCAGTGAACTATATCATCAATTGGTAGCATCCCCCAGCCCAACCCCCACTAGAAGTTAAATTTGATGCTCCCTCTTCTTTCCCAGCTGCATATCAAACCATCAACTCTACCTTCTAGCTCTAGAATGAGTCTACATTTTTGTGCCTCCACTAAGTCCCCATTGCTCCAACTTCAGGTCACTGCAGTGGCCTAATGGTCTCTTAGCTACCATCACAACATATGTCTGAAATACAAATCAGATACCATCTCTATTCAACCCTTCAGGGACTTACTTGCTGTAGGCTTGCAGGTTATGTGGTTCAGTACTGTCTGGTACTCAGTCATCTTTCTCAGCCAACCTCTCACCACAATTTTACAATTCATCTATGAATTATTTCAAATCCATACATTTATCATACTCTGAATTCTCAGCTTTAAGCGATGAAGAGAGAATACTCAAGCATACTAAATTAACAAGATGTCTATAGCAATGAAAAGTGGTAAAAGTGTATAGGAACTCAAATCCAAATGAAAGATTAAAATAAAAAAGAATCTAAGGGGTTATAGAGATGGCCCAGTGGCTGAGAGCACTTGTTGCTCTTCTAGACAGAAGACCTGAATTCTGTTCCCAGCACCTGTGTGGAGCAGCGCAGAATCCCCTGCAACTGCAGACACAAGGACCTGACACCTTCTTCTGGCCTCTGTAGACATACATGTGGCAATCATTCACAAAGACACACACAGACACTTAAGTAAGAACCGATTAATAAAGCTAGGCCAGGCACAGTGACAACACACCTGTAATACCAACACTCAGAAGGCAGAAGTGGGAAGATCCTGAGTTCAAGGTCAGCATTAACTATATAGATAGCTCTAGGCTAGTACACACACTACAGCAAGCTCCTGGTTCAAAAGAAATTAAATAAATCATATATTTATAAATAAACTCTACAGTAAAAAAAATCTCCATAGGTCCATGGCCAAAATAACAAATGGAATGATCTTCAAGTGCGCCCTTTCCCTCGGTTTCCATTATCTGGGAGCTCAAGTGGATTTTTGTTAAAGGAGGAAAATGCGGGAATGGGAAGCACAAGAGACACTTGACACACAGCACAAAAGCAGAGGTGGGATGTGTTTCCTCCAGTTCCTCTGCAAAAACATAGGCAAAGACTGCATGCTCTGATGCTTCCTAACAAAGCCGACCTACGTAGGGTTAACAAAAGACCTGCTCAAAGCCAAGTAGCCACTTAAAAGTGTGTGCTGGGAAAATTTCTTAAGCTCCTCACCTGTATAGATTTAGGAACCAAAACTAAAAAGCAGCTACAAGGTTTCTTAGGAAATCCCTTAGCATACTGATCTGGTGAGCAGACTTTTCCCTCTTTGAGAAAATCTCACTATGTAGCCCACTAGACTCTGAACTCCTGCTTCAGCCTCCAAAATACCAGATAAATTTTGGATTTTCCCTGTCACCTACAATCAGTTGAACCAAAACTTATATTTAGTGTCTCCATGTGATTCTGGAATTTCTGACCCACTATTTGCTCTTACCACATAGAAGTATTCAAAAGAATTTGTAGCACTAAAATTAAAAGGAAACTGTTATTTGGAGCCCAAGTCAACTATGAAGTAGAAACAAGACAGCTGTAAAGTAGACACACAGAGATGTATCTGTCTTTAGAAACATGACTGAAAACGTTCGTAAGTCAATCCAAAAAGCAATGAGCCCAATAGAACAGTCACTAAAACTTGCCACTGCCTACACAGTTTGGGATGAAGTAACTGATTGTAAAAGAAACACCCACAGACTTTGTCATCTCCCTCATGCCCTTTTCTACTGACAAGCCTTTATCTTAATCTAATATTTGTATGGCAAGAACATATTTGCCCAACAACTATCTATGCCCCTTAGGTGTCTTGATGACATTTAATATGCTCTTCCTATCAATCATGACAGATCCCTTTATTACCTTCATTTCATACATGAGAACATGGAAGTGTAAAAAGGTGTACTCTTTCAAAGCTACCACTACAACCCTGCTTCCCATGACTGCCTACTAGAGGAGCTGAATTTGCATACCTCATCTGCACCCTCTTTCTTTTTCAAACTTGAGCTCTTCCTCCAGTACCTTTCAATATTAAGTCTACCAAAAAGAAAACTGCAAATTATGCATGAGAATGGTATGATACAAAGCATGCTTTTACCATGGTGCACAGTGTTCATGTTTACATTTAATGTAAGAACCAAATATATGGATAATTTTTCTAAAACTTCATTTTATAGAGCTTTTCTTGCCCCTTTGCTCTCATTGATTAAAAAAATCTTCCATGTCAAGAAGCAGCATAACACTGCTTTCATTTATTCTTTCATTTGCGTTTTCTCCGATTGGTACAGTCCCCTTGTTTACCAGCTAGCCCACACTCATGCTTGTACCAAACACCTCTTCTTTTCTCCCATCCAAGAAGCAGGTAACTAAATGAACACCCATACCTGCCACAATCAGGTAAGCTGCAATGATGCTGTGTTCCGTCTTTGAAAACGCAGAATCACCTTCGTTCCTAAAGCCTGAAGTGTTTAAATCTAAAGTGTCCCTCAGCATTCTGGAGAGTCCAGACCACCTTCCGAAGAGCCTTCGGGTGATCGCAATCAGCTTCAGCAGCCTGTCAGGAAAGTTCTTTCAGGACAAATCATTTCCACTTTTAGACCACAAAGAAAGGCTTTTTCATTAGAGGCCCTCCATTAACACTTAATTGGGCCAAAGAGGAAAACATTTTAATTCCTAGAACAAGGGGAAATCTTCTTAAAGAGAAACCCCAACCACCACACATCTTAAGCAATTTAGGCTCCTGTCTTGTATTCATCAGCAGATTAACAAGCAAACCAGCCCATTCAAAGAACAAAACCAAAACACAAAACACATAAACCCAACTCAGAAAGTCAGTCAGGAGCAGCCTGAACTCATCTGCCTGAAATGAAGCCCTCCCCCTATCTTCAGGCGAAGGGCTGCATTTCTGTACTAAAGACTGAACTGCACAAACTGGTTGAGACTCTTCACCTCAGGTCCCTTTGTATTTACTTTTCCTAAAAATTTGAATACTCTATTGACTCCCATACTTCCAAATCTCTACATGAAAGGCACCATTACCTGGCGTAATCCTAATGCTTTCTTTTTGCTTATATATCTATTTAGTCACACAAAAGTATAACCTAAGAACTTACAGTTTTTCCAACTTCTTTCCTTTCGAACAAAAATGAGGGGATCTACCACGTGGAACCAGTATGTCTGCCTGTATGTAACACACAAACACATATGGTGCAGCTTGTTCCCCTAAATACCAGTCCATAAATCCCTGCTTAAGCCTAACAACTACATGTTCCACTGCATGGTTACCTGCTCCATGCCACCAGTTAATTCTTCCAGTTTAGCATGCGAGTTCACACTATCTAGTCAACCACTCAGCTTATCAAGTACACATTGTCTATACTGTCACATTAAAAACCTAGTATGAACATGCATTGATATGGTAAAGGGGTACGGGTACCTCGATTACTTTTAGAGCTTCAAAGCAAGGCTCAAATATCACCAAATTCCATGCAGCATGAAACAGAACCACTAGAGGGCTGCATTTTCTCATCACCACTTCATTAGAGGGCCTTTTTGGTTGCAGGGTTCTGTCTAGGGAACAGGTTTGGTTGGCTGACCAGTATTTGAATAAATCACTTTTTAAAAAGTGATTAAACAGTACTTATTTTTAATAACTGAATGTGAACCTATCATGTAAATCTCCAAAGTATCCCCAAGTTCAGGAGGTGAGGTCGATTTGAATTTGATTTGAACTATTTCAACAAAAACCCACACAAAACAGGAAGGGTGAGATACAGAAATGAATGTTTAACCACTTAATTGTTCATGTAAGGTAAAAAGAGAAGTTTCACTGTGCATGGCACTGCTCTCTACAACCCCAGCACCGGGCATACAGAATTTGAGGTCAGTCTGGGATATGAATTATGCCTCAAATAAACTAATTTTAAAGTGTGTATTCTCCAGGTTTGTGTACAGTCTCTACAATCCTGTCACCTTTGCCATGTTCACAATTCGTGCTAATGTTGCATCCACCCTTGAGTGTTAATGCCCTTCACAAACTGATGAAGTGGACGAGAATGGTTCCTTTAGGTTCATGTTTGAATACTTGGTCCCTAGTAGTGAAACTATTGGGGAAGGATTAGGAGGTGTGTATCCTGGAGGCCAACTTCCAGGTTTCAAAAGTCCACGCCATTCCCACTGGCAGATAAAGATGTGAGCTCTCACCTGCTCCTGCCACCATGCCTTTGCTTTCGCCTGTGCATTTATAGCACTGCGATTCCATTAACAAAAAGGTAGAACTCAGACACAAGCACAATTTCACACTGCTAAAACAAGCATTTAGGAATAAGTAACTCATGTTAAAACAGACTTGAGAAGAAACCAACAAGGGAGTAACAGAATCTACAGCTGGCACACGGTTCCATACTGAGACAGGCTTGCTTGCTGGCACACGGTTCTATAGTGAGGCAGACTTGCTTGCTGGCACATGGTTTCATACTGATGCAGGCTTGCTTGCTGGCACTCGGTTCCATACTGATGCAGGCTTGCTTGCTGGTACACGGTTCCATACTGAGGCACCCTCACTTGCTGTGGTGCTTAATTTCTGACAACACACTAGCAACAGCAATCAAAGCCAATTTCATGTATAGCATCCTTAACCCAGGATTTGAAAAATGTGATAGGTAGTCAAATATTTTCAAAACTAAGGTAACTTTTTCATTAAAAATTTTATTTTAGAAAACCTTTAGCAACCCATATTTAAATTTCTATTCCTAAATTTCTTGAACTATAGTTTTCACATGATCAGAACTACTCAAATCTTAATAGACTCAAAATAAAATTTTAAAATAATTCTTAACTGTGGTTACTGAAACAGCTTTAATCTGTGTATTATAAAAGACAAAAGTGAAGAACAGCAAACGCTGCTGTTCTGCCCCTATCCAAAAGTCGTTCTGAAGGAGGAGTTCATGTCTGAGTGATTTTAAAGTGCTGTTCCAACTGCCTGATTTGTGGGTGGGGAGTGGGAGGGGGGTGTTCAATTGAGCTTATCTGGTACCTTTTAGAATCATAGTATTTTTAAACAAAACTCAACCACCCCACCTTTCTATCTGTAATTCAATGGGTTTAAGCTTTGCTTGTTCTTCCAAATTTCAAAAAATAGGTTTCAATCAATAAACAGTAAGTTAAAGAAATAAAAAATTTTATTTAAAAAACTCCAAGTATGCTTCAGAGAAGTCCTGTTGTTCCTTAAGCACCCACCAGGCTTAAGTCCCAGGTACTGCACAGAGCGGGGTCTTCATGCTCTTTCTGGGCACAAGCGACTGTTCTGCCCCACTTGTTTCTACCCAGTGCTGACGATTCAGCTCCACTGACAGAGTGGCATCCTCAAGGCTCCAGACAGACTTCAATCACAGCAGAAGATCACGCAGAGAAAACAGAAGACCTGAGGTCTGCCAACTGCCACATCTAATGTCCTCTTCCTGATCAAAGGAAAATCAAGAAGGCTTGTAACAGCGCTAATACTCAAATTCAACTTCATCAACAGGAGTTCCTACAATGTTTGATAAATTTACATTACCAAATACAATTGCCATTCATATTATATATTTTTTGTTTTTGAATTATTAATAACAAAGTAATTTGGTGAGAAATTAGTAAGTAATAGTAGAGAGTGGAGCCATAAATTAAGCTAAAGCCAAGAACATCCCAGTGTTTGCCATACTTGTTGGGAGAGAAATAAACCTAACCAGAAAGAAACGAACAGACAGCATCGATCTACAAATCCAGTTATTTAAAGGCATCTTCCTCATACTCACCTCGGAATCCACCACCTCCTCTTCCTCCTCTGAAGCCCCCACCTCCACCTCTTCCACCTCTAAAGCCACCTTAAAAAGGAAATACTTTTTAAATAATGATGCTTCTCATTTTCTGATAAGCTGTAAAAGTTGTGCCATTCCTATAATCATAAAGACTAACTACAAGTTCATCTATTGTATTTTACAGTAACTTTTAAAAGATGAAGAAATAGCAGATTCCCAAGTGAGCAGTAGGGTTAACTCAAGATCACCACCTTTCCTGTTTTTCACATGTATTTTCTGTATGGGTATGTATGTGTATGTATGTGTGCTAGAGCATGCACATGAAGGTCACTGGAAAACTTGTTGGAAAAATTAAAAGAATATGCTTGGACATTAAGTAGACATAAGGCTAGCTCTTGGCATATAAAATCAAAATACTCACTGATAACTAAGAAACTACAATTCTGTTAGGAAATTTTTGTACATATAAAATAGCACTTCATGCATAACATATAAGCCTCCTAAAATAACAGACCTAGAAAACCCTACTTTCTCACATTGTAGAGCAAGACATGACTCACACGCTCACAGCACTGTTGGAATATGTAAGGCTAGCCATCTAAAAGCAGAGCACAACTAGTTGTGTACAGCAGCCAATGCCTGACAGTGGTTAAAAACAACTGCTACCAGTTTGTGTATTTACTTCCCTTTATACCGTGACGCTACAGTACATCCCTTTCACAAGAAGCTAATCATAAAGCAGCCTGCCCCATTTCACCAGCATTAGCCTCCACCTTACAACCCTCCACTGCACTAAGAAGCCACACTGAGGGGCTGGAGAGATGGCTCAGAGGTTAAGAGCATTGCCTGCTCTTCCA
>LOJH01030049.1:0-23042 GCA_001685095.1 Ellobius talpinus
GTCTTATTTAGCCCAGATACAACTTTGCTATGTAACTGAGGATGACCTTGAACTTCTGATCTTCTTGCCTTCCATCAAAATCTGGGAGTACAGGGATGTACCACTATGCCTAGAGTATGCAGCACCACTAGAGACTGAACCCAGGGCTTTGCGCATCCGGGAAAGCCCTCTCTCACTGAACCACAGCCACAGCCCACGAATTGTCTCAACCCTTCTCTTCTTCTTAGGTCATCATCAGTGCTCTTAGATGCTCTCTCCAGAGCATATCCCCAGTCCAGGACTATCCCTCTGTCCCTCTCCCCTTGGTTCTAGAGCATGCCTTGTCAGGGCTAGGACCTTCCTGCTGAAGTACTGTTATGAATAAAATGGCTGGAAACAGTCATACAAGTCTGTAGGTGTTTCACTTCTCCTAGGTAGCTATCTAGGATGTATTACCAGATCCAGTGGTAAATACCAAATTTTATACAAAACCACAAAATGATTTTCTAAACCAGGATTGTCGTTTCTTATTGTGTCCCCTCCAGCAATACATACTAGCATCAACAGTCACCTGTTCTTTCTAGATCTTAGTATTTTTGTTTTGTTTTGCTTTGCTCCATTTAAAAATATTATTTATTGTGTGTATGACACAGCACACATGTGGATGCCAGAGAACATGTTTGCACTCACCCAGAGTAAAATTCAGTCTATTTGGCTTGGCAGCGAGCACCTTTACCCAGTGATTCATCTTGGTGGCCCTTCTAATATGTATATTTTTAAAGTCCTCTATTGAGGGAGGCTGCTAGTACATTTCCCGACTGCCCTGACTCAAAATAGTCACACAGAAACTATATTATTTGCAATACTGTTTGGTTAATAGCTTAAGCATATTTCTAGCTAGCTGTTATATCCTAAACTAACCCATCTCCATTAATCTGTGCATCACCATGAGGTTATGGCCTACCGGCAAAGTTTTCGTGGGCTCAAGCAGAGGCATCTGTCTCCTTCGGGTGGCTACATGGCTTCCCTCTGACTCCACTGACTCTCTCTATCTCTTTCAGCCTGGCTTTATTCTGTTAAGCCATTGGCCAAAAGCACCTTCTTTATTAACCAATGNGCTGTTATATCCTAAACTAACCCATCTCCATTAATCTGTGCATCACCATGAGGTTATGGCCTACCGGCAAAGTTTTCGTGGGCTCAAGCAGAGGCATCTGTCTCCTTCGGGTGGCTACATGGCTTCCCTCTGACTCCACTGACTCTCTCTATCTCTTTCAGCCTGGCTTTATTCTGTTAAGCCATTGGCCAAAAGCACCTTCTTTATTAACCAATGGCAATAAAACATATTCTCAGCATGCATCACCTCCCATTTCAGTTCTCTTAATATACTAGTTTTTTTTTGTTTGGTTTTGCTTTAACTTTGGGTTTTGTTTTGGTTGAAGCACATATTGAAATGTTCTGATCCTAAGTATACAATGTGGAGTTCTGATGGTCATTTACAGGGATGAATTAAGATACAGAACATTTCTGTTGCTCCCAAATCCCCAGCTATAACCCTCTGAGGTAGCTGTTGTTACTTGTCAACAACTTGACAGAATTTAGAATCACCTGAGGGATGAGCTTCTGAGTAATTGAGGAGGCACCATTCTTTGGCAGGGTATCCTGAATTATGTAAATGGAGAACGAGAGCTGAGGAGGGCCCTGGGTTTATCATTCTCTCTGCTTCCTGTGTGGGGATGCGATGTGACCACCCGGCTTCCTGCTCCTGCCTGCCGCAGGAATCTTCTCCACCATGAGGAACCATATTCCCTGGAATCTTTCTCCCTTAGGTTTCTTTAGTCATAGAATTTTACCACAGAAACAACAACAGAAATACAGACACTTCCCTTTAGCCATTTCCCGCTAGAGACAGACACTTGTGCCTTAACTGCATTTTTGCTTTTCTTTTTCTGTCCCTTTCCCTTTTCCCTCTCTCCCTTCTTCCTTCCCTTCCTCTCTCATTTATGTGTTTGTTTGCTGTTGCCATGTAGCAGGCTGCAAGCTCTGGAGTCAGTTGCTGTGAGCCACCAAGCCCCAAGGCCTGACAGCCTCCCCTCTACTCAGTATAAAGGTTTTGGGTTCCATCCATGTTTTTGCATGTCAGTGATTCTTGGCTTTTGCTTTGGAGTAATATTTTATTGTATGAGCATGATATGCTTGTTTATTTGCCCCTTTGGGGGAGTTTCACCTCACTTTTGCTTTTTGAGACAAGGTTTTCATGTGCAGCTTTGACTGGCCTAACATTCATTGTGTAGCCCAAGCTGGCCTCACATTGGTGGCCGTCCTCACGTGTCAGTCTCCCACGTGCTGAGATCACGGACTTGCACCATCATGCACAGTGTGGTATTGACATTTCGTTACTAGAATCTCCTTCCTAGGTGTTTAATGGGGAGAAGTGAAGGCATGTCCAGTATGTACCAAGCCTGAAGACTTGACTTCAATCACTATATCCCATGAAATAGGAGAGAATCAACTCCTTTGACTAGTTCTGTGACCTCATACTTTGTGTGTGTGTGTGTGTTTGTATGCTGATAGGTAAGCACACACAAACACGCAATTTTTTACAAAGAACAAAGAAATAGTAATTTGCTTCTCCTCTCCTTTACTTTTCATTTCTTTGTCTTTTCATATGGCACTGGGTTTGAACCCAAGACCTCATGCTTGCTAGCAAGTGCACTACCACTTAGCTGCCCTATCACAATCTGACCTTCACAGGGCAGCTAGAGGGATCTTTTAGGTAAATTACTCAAATCTCACTTCCCTTCTGTTTAACACCCATTAGTGACTTCCCTTCTTACCTAAAAGAAAGAAGTCCAAGCTGCCTACTGCGGTGAGTAAAATCCAGACCTCAGGAAGTCTCAACTTGGCCGCACAGGGGACTCTTCAGGGAACTTTTGAACAAGTGAGTTGGGTGCTCTGGAGGAGGTCTGCGGGCCTCTGCAGCTCCCTGGGAGATGCTCACAGGCCATGGCATGTGGCATGGCCCCTGGCTTCCCTGCTCTAACATCGCACCACAGCCCCTCCTCCCAGCCCTCTGAACACAGTGACTCCATTCCCACATCAGGGCTGCACACTCACGGATCGTCTCTTTGCGATGCTCTTCAGATCTTAGTGTGACTGGTTCTTTCTTGTGATTCAGGCTCAGCTGCCATCGGCTCAGAGGGGCTAAAAGCCACGCAGTCACAGTAGCGTGGCACTTGTTCGGCCTCTCCATGTCACACTCACATCTATTGTTGCTGTGTTCATCTTTCCCCCTGGGTGTTTCTCTCCAGTGAGAGGATGGAATTTGTCCTCCTGCTCACTATGGCACCTCTAGCATTTATAGCCATGCCCACCACACGCAAGGCCTTAATCAATGTTTGCTAGCAGATGTGTGTTTGGACGGGATGTGTGTTGCCTGGCAGGAAAGCAACCATCCAGAAAGGCTTTTCTATCTGTCTTTCCCCTGATGTTCATGTAAGACCATTAATTTTCTGGAAAATGGAGACTCTAGCCTTAGGGGAATAAACCCAAGTAATAGAGCTTGGTAGATCTTGAAAAGGAGAGATATTGCCTTTAGTTCACAAATGAATAGGGATTTTTGTCGTTGTTTGTTTGTTTTGACAGACAGGGTCTCACATAGCCCACGCTGGCCTTGAACTTGCTGTATAGCTGAGGAAGACCTTGCTCTTCTGATCTTCCTGCCTCCACTTCATGAGTGCTGGAATTACCAGGGTATGCCACCATGCCTGGCTTATTGATGTTGGGGATCAAACCCAGGGCTTTGTACGTACTGGTTAGACACTGTACCCACTCCCCACCTTGGTCTCTAATGTCTTAGCTTTGGTTCCAACTTGATGCTTTGCACTATTTTTGTTTGATTTTGTTTTTTGGTTAACAGTGATGGCTTCTTGGAGACAGCAGTTTGGGACATTGATGACCCATTCTCTTCTATCTGCGGATTCTCTTTATAAGCAAGGCATGTGTTAAGGCGATATTTTAAGAGTTTAAAGTACTCGGGAGGCAGAGGCAGGTGGATCTCTGTGAGTTCGAGTCCAGTCTGGTCTACTGAGCTAGTTCCAGGACAGCTAGGGCTGTTACTGTTACATAGAGAAACCCTGCCTCAAAAAAAGCAAGAAGAAAACAGTGAGACAGAGTGGAAGACAGGGAGGACATGGGAGAATCTGAAGCACTCTCTAAATACCAGATACAGCACTAGGTGTGTCTAGGATTCATTTACTCATCACGATTTTATGTGAAATATATGTAACTATTTGTATTTTACTGGTAGACAGACTGAATGGGGAAAATCTTGCTTTCCTTCTGAATATTCCTATCTCCTTGCTACTATAATTTATAAGAGTGAACAAAATACACAAGGCATAGATGGCATTAACAATGGAATGTTAATGTTCTAATGAGAGAACCATTAATCAAAGATTCGGATCGATCTTGTCAGGCCAGGACACGGAGCTGAAGCCAGCAGTCAGACCAATGCTCGGGGTAAAGTGAAACTCCCACAGCCAGCTGCTAAGGTTGACAAAGACAAAGAACTGGTTTGGCTGGAATTTGTGCAAATACGATCTTGTGGATTTAGCTGGCTTCTTGTCCACTGTGAGACAGCCAAGGCTGAAAGCGTGACCCGGATAATTCTGTCACGATCATCTTTCATGATGGCTCTTAACGTATTTGACTCTTCTGATATTTACTTTCGGTGCAGTTTTTAAACACCCTCTTCCCTCTTTATTTCTATCCCATCTGGTTATCTTTCATCCCCGAAGCAGATTGTTGCTGATACTAAAACTAATAATTTAACAGCCTTAATTTATTAAGTGTCCATGCTAGCTAAAATATTTACCATATCATCTGCCCCCGGAAGAACACTAACAAAACAGATATAATTGTTTCCCCTTACTTTGTAGATGAGAAAACTAAGGTCTAGAAAAGTCTAAGTGACTTCCTTGTGACTTAGGGGCTAATAGGAGTGTCCCACTCAGAGGTGTGACTACCCAGTCCTGCCCTTGTCCTAGGCATTCTTCTATCCTGCTCTGTGGCCCTTAGAGCTTCCTCTGCTCCCTGTCAGCATGCCTCATCCTGTGCTCAGGTGTCACCAGGAAACAAGGGCGGCTTCAACTGGCAGCTCCCCCCCCNCTACAGCAGCTATTGACAGCTGCTTGCTCCACAGGGCAGCCCTCCCCACTTTCTTCTTTGCTGAAGGCAACCTTGCTAAGCTGCAGTAGAGGCTGGACATTGGCCCAAGCCTTGACCTTGAATTTCAGATCCTCCTGCCCAAATTCCCCAAGCGCTGAGATTACAGGCACGGAGAACCACAGCAGGTTTAGTGGTGCAAGGGACCAGACCAAGGGCTTCATGCGTGCTAGACCAACACTCTCTCAACAGAGCTACAGCCCCAGCCTCCATTCAACACAAGAATTAATTAATGGTTAATGTCTCTTTCGTCACATGTCTGTGCATGATGTTAGATGAGATGGCTCTCTTGAAACATTTGACAATTTTCAAAGTATATGAGGTTTCCTGAAACTAAACTGCTGGAGATCTACTGCCTGGTCCATACCACGCCCAGCCTCGCCCTCCCTTCCACCACCACCACCACCCCGCCCGTCAATAAGGTAGTTTCCTAAAAGGGTTTTCTACTGCTTGTCTTGTTACTGGGTACTTTGGGAAGTCACCTTGGTGGTTGCTAAGTGATATTGGAGAAATCAGGATCTCAGTCTCATTAGTCAAAGAATTCTAAGATGGACTCAAACAGAAGCTTGAGAATAATTTTATTAGAGTTTAAAAGAAAAAAAAAATCCCAGGGCAGACAAGATGCAAATCTCAACAGCTTCTGGAAGGAAGATGATGGAGAAGAGAAGGGGGAAGGGAGCCACGGATTTGAGAGAGGTTGGCAAGGACGCCGGTTCCACTGCAATAGGCAGCCCCACAGTGAGGAGAGGGGCATAAGAGAAAGAGCAAGAAAGCCCAGAGTGGAAGGCTTCTTCAAGATGGAGAGGGATGGAAAACTGCCATCCTGGAGGTGGTCCTGCTCTCCTGGGAGTGGTCCTGCCCTTCTGGGGTGGTCTTGGCCTCCTGGAGGTGGTCCTTCCCTCCTGGGGTTGGTCCTATCCTCCTGGGGGTGGTCCTGCCCTCCTGGGGGTGATCCTGCTCTCCTGGGGGTAGTCTTGTCTTCCTCGGGGTGGTCCTGCTTTCCTGGGGGTAATCCTGCTTTCCTGGGGTGGTCCTGCCCTCCTCGGGGTGGTCCTGCTTTCCTGGGGGGTGATCCTGTCCTTATACAGGTGGTCCTGCCCTCCTAGGGGTGGCCCTGCCCTCCTGGAAGTGATCCTATCCTCCTGGGGGTGGTCCTGTCCTCCTGGGGGTGGTTCTGCCCTCCTGGGAGTGATCATTGTTCTCCACCCAGGCTAGAGATATCATCCTCCATCCCTTCTTCTGACAATCCATCCCAAGCAGGCACAGGAAGCGGCCTCTGACCCTCAGTGGAGTTTATCTTGACCTTGTTTGTCCAAAGCCCCACTTATCATAGCAGTTATCTGCGAGTACAGTGACTACTTGTTCATTCAGTGTCCCCACAGGACAATGAGCTCTTTCAGGACTAGGGTGGCATCTTTTTGCCTTTGTCTTGGTGGAGGCCAGCATTGTATATGACCACAGTGTTGGGAGCTTCAGTGCGCTGAGAATGGTTTCCTGAAGATACTAATCAATTAACTACTCTTAAGAAAATTTGCTTCTGGTTCAGAGACTATGTTTGGAGGCATTTGCTTCTGCCTGGCTGGACCCTAAGAAAGGATGTTATTTACCCTTTTACCACCTTTTACCACCCTCAGCAGAGGGTGATTTAAATCTTCCTTCTGCTTATGGAGTCCCTTTCCCTTCCTTTGCTTGGAGCTGTGATCCTGGAGTCAAAGCCCTGTTGCTTTATTCCCAGCTCTGGGATTAATTTTGCCAGTTGCCTGCTAAGAGAAGCCAACATCGACTGTATATGCTTTGTGCTTTGTGTGTTTCATGTGCTTGTTTTTGAGACAGGGTCTCTCTGCATAGCTCTGGCCATCCTGGAACTCACTATGTAGACTAGGCTGGCCTCCAACTTACAAAGATGCACCTGCCATTCCATGTAACACCATACCCGGCAGATGCTATGTGTTTTCGCATCCCTTCTTTCATTTTGGATAAAGATAACAGACCATAAAAGCTTAGCTGTATTTTGAGGAGCCGGGCCTGGCATTTAAATATGACCTTGTGCCTTGTTCTGTGTTTGACAGTCTCCAGTCTGTGCATGTACTAAGAGGTCTTCAGAAGTGTGATAATTAATATTGATTGTCAGGATTTAGACTCACCTAGGCTACAAATGCCTGGGAGAGTTTGTGACGGTGTTTCCAGAGAGGTGTAATTCCACCTGGAATGTGGGTGGCACCATGCCCTGAGCTAGGGTCCAGGACTGAATGGAAAAGTACTGAATGGCATTCATCTCTCCCTGCTCCCCAGCTGTGGCTGCAGTGTGACCGGCCGTATGCTCCTGCCATGGTATTTTCTCTACCATGACGGACAGACTGTGTCTTTTTTAAACCATAAGCCCAAGGAAATGTTCTTCCTTGAGCCCCTTTCATCAGAACAACAACAAGAGCAATAGATGCAGAGAATAAAAAGGCAGCGAGAGGTGAGAGAATAGGACCATCCATGTGCAAACTGCCTCAGCATTTCCCCATCACTGTGTCACCTCAAAGAAGACAAGGAAATATTGGACTGGTGAGATGGCCCTCTGCTACTAAAGACTAGGCTCACAACCAAAAAGATAAAAACTTTCCTCCTTCCCCTGAAGCTACTTACCCGCTGACTGTCACTGTGGATGTCCCTAGCCTAGATTTTCCTATGGATAGACTCATGCCACACATTATTCTATACAGTCCAGAGAGTGGTCTATGACAGCCATGCATTCAGTTTTGAACAGGTGACCTTAAGTATCGCAAGCAGAAGTAAAAGCATAAATAGCAGCAGATAGAGATCATGATCAAGCAGGAAGGTCACAACCAATCAGCAGGAGCAGACTGGGCAAGCTCTGTAAGGGTCAGGCCAGACTGGCCAATGAGCAGATCTTCTATAACCTCCCAAGCTGGGCAGGCTTGTGACCATGTTTATGAATTCCCTCCAGCAGAACATCCTCAGATCCCTTCAGACAGGAGTTGATAAACCCCACTGCGTTCACGCTATAATGTACAGTGGAGCATCTTGTCCAGAAGGTTGCAACCAACATGTATATGTCTTCAGCAGCAAGGTCTTACCGTCTCATTCTTCTGGCGGGCAACTGTGGTGGTTTAGATGAGAGTGTCCCTTAGAGGTTCATGTATTTGAACACGTGGGCCCCGGTCGGTAGTGCTGTTTGGAGATGTTTAAAGAAGTGTGGCCTTGCTGGAGGAAATAGTCTTGAGTCATGCTTCCAGGGGTAAAGACTCATGGCATTTCCAATTTGCATCCCATGCTTCATGCTTGGGTCTCGAGATGTAAACTCTCAGCTTGCCGTTCCAGCCACACTGCTTGCTGCCATGGCTCTTCAGCGCAATGGTGATGGAACCACAAGCCCAAACAAACCCTTCCTTCTTCTACAAATTGTTTTGGTTGTTATGCTTATCACAGCAACAGAAAAGTAACAAACACAGCAACAGAGAGCAATGGCTATAACCTGTATTGTTTTGGGAGCTTCAGGAGGTGCCCTGACCAATAATAACTCCTAGGGAGGTATCCCACCTCTGACACTGAGATTTTCACTTAATAATCTGTGTTGCCTGGGGTGGGGGCAGGAACACTATGTGCCAAAGCGTAAAACTCAAACTCTTTTTTAAAAGGTGTACGCCTGTGTACATGTGCATATGGATGCCTGCTGATCCTCTGGAACTGGAACTGCCCAGCACGCATGCTGAGAACCAAACTGGGAACCAAACCCCGCAAGAGCAGCAAGTGCTCTTAACTGCTGAGCCATCTGTGCAGCCCCAAAATTCTTTTTTTAAAAAAAATTACATGCATATTTAAAGACTTTAAAAATTACATTTATTTATTTTGGGAGGTACGTTCATGTGAGGGGGTCAGTAGACCACTTTGCGAAGTCAGTTCTCTCTTCCCATCTTTGTACGGGTCTGGGGATCCGACTCAGGTCAATGGATTTTCCTGGCGATTGCTTTATCCCTTTGAATCACCTCACCGGACCTATTGATTTTATTTCATAAATGTGTACATGAATGCATGAAGGTGTGCACATGTACATGTGTTTGCATGCCTGTGAAGACCAGAAGTCACTCTCCACAATTTATTTATTAATTTATCTATTTATTTTTGAGGCAGGATTTCCTGCTAAACCATTGGATTCCAGGGATTCTTCTGTCTCTTCATGCCAGAACTGGGATTGCAGATGTGTGTCACCATGCCTGCTTAAAAAAAAAGTTGTTGTTGTTGTTACTTATATGTATGTCTCTGTGTTTGTATGAGTGTAAGTCATGTGTATGAATGTGCCAGAAAAGGCTAGAAGTGCACCGTGGATCCGTTACAGGCAGAGTTACAGGCAATAGCGAAGCCATTGGATGAGATTGCTGGGAACTGAACTAGGGTCCCTTGGAAGAGCAGCAAGTGCTCTTAACGGCTGAGCCACCTCTCCAACCCCACACCTGGCATTTTATGTGGGTGCTAGAGATCGAAACTCAGGTTCTCATGTCTTGCAGCCAATTGAGCCATCTGCCCAGCCCCACGGATGGTATTTAGTCTCAGTCGGAGATTAATCTCTCCATACATTCACACTGGGCAGTATCTGGAGATGCCTCTTTTGAACCAGTGTTGTGTTCGCGTAGAGACAGCTCAAATGGTGCAGTTTTCTAGTTCTGCCCACACTGAGGAAATACCAAGATGTTACTGTGCTACACCAGGAGTTTCTTCTAGACCTTTGTTGTTAAGCCCAAATGTCTCTTGGGTACTCTGAGGATAGCCATCAGCTCCTTGTGAAAGAACATTAGAATGGTTTATTTTCATGAGAGGAGACTTGCCTCATGGCTAGCAGTTTTGAAATTCTGCTAAAATGTGCCCCAAATATGTAGATCAAAGTAGAATTCCAATCAAAACAGTTTTATTTGTCAAAATTCGCCACTGAAACTTTTTTGAAACAGTACACATTATTTCCTTAGCATCTGCTTTCATTTTCTTTTATACAAATGAATTTAAATTGGATTTCTAAAATTTCTTAGGCATGGGCAGTAGATTTAGATCACTTGGTGGAGTTCATGCCTGGCATGTACAGGGCTTGGGTTTGGTCCCCAGTCCTGCATATTCCAGGCACTATAAAAATAGTGAGTGATACTTGGAATATCAGGACTCAGAAGGTAGAGGTAGGTGGACCAGAAGGTCAAAGTCATTCATAGCTACCTAGTGAGTTTGCGACTAGCTTTGGCTATAAGAGTTCCAATCTTAAAATATGAATGAATAAATAATAAATAGATCTTAAAATATAGAATCTTGTTATGTTTTTTACGGGACACTGCCTTACAAATCAGTAATATTTGTTGTTATTATTTGTGTCTCTTTCTCCACTAGATCACTCTTTCTTACGTGAATTTGTTTGCCCCATCATTTCTTGGTGTCTTCACAGAGCAGATCTTCATCAAACATGTATTGGTTGTTAGGCCCTGCCAGTAACTTGAACACCCGCCTGCATCTCTGGTTAGGAATGGGAACCCTCACACTGGGACAGCTAAAGAAGGGATATAACAGACTGTAAATCTCCAGGGACAGAATAAGCACACCTAGAATGAGACATAGGATGTGACATACAGAATCCATGGCTAGTCTTTCACCACCCAAGGGTCCTGTAGCTTCCAGTCAGTGATTTTCCCTGTGTGTCTCCTTTCTTGAGCTTCTTTGAGCAGCTTTTTTTTTCATTGTAGCATTTTTATCCTCTGGGATCATACCCAAACGGGTGTGTGGTTTGGGGGACCATGGGAAGAAGTGAGTTTGGGAGACAGTAAAGGCTGGACCATGTGTGACCTCACAAAAAGGCCATTGGAGATTTACTCACAGAAACTCGGGTTTTGTTTTTTTTTGTATCTCTCTTTGGAGGCATGAGATGGATCATGGGGAGTTTGTAGTGAACAGGTTATATTGTATAAGTGCTGAGATGCGTTTAGTGGGTAGAGTGTTTACTTGGCATGTGTGAGGCCATGGGTTTGACCCTCACCGCATGAACTGAGTACATGTCTGTAATCCTAGCACTTTGGAGGCAGAGGCAGGAGGAACAAAAGTCCAAAGTCAACCTCAACTACATATGGAGTTGGAAGCCAGCTTCGGATGTGTGAGACTCTACCTGAAAAAAAGAAAAGAAAGGAAAAAGTTATTACAGCCCTTGACTGCATCAGCACCTTGGGGAAGTATATGAATTAAAATACTTTGAAGAGAGGACTAACGGACTGGGTGAGGGGAGTAAACGAAGGAAGAGCTAGCCCGGCTCAAGGCTTCACAGTGAACTGCTGAGTGTTCAGTGGGTAGTGGGGTCTGCATCCGCATCTAGATCATCATCCATAGGAGAGTCACAGATGCTCCACGCAGAAAAGTTCATCTTCTCAATCAGGAGAAGTCAAGTTGAGAAAAGATAATTGTTCTCAATAATGAATTCTCTTTCTTAAAAAAATATTATTTATTTATTTGTATGTGTATGTGTGGTGTGCATGCGTGCATGTGTGTGTACATGCGTGTGCGTGTGTGTGTGTTTGTGGTGTGTTTGTGTAAGATCAGGGACAGCTTGAGGAAGTTAGTTCTCTCCTTCCACCATGTTGATCTCAAGGACCACACTTAATCATCCCCAGGCTTGGCAGAGAAGACCTTTCAATACTCAGTCATCTGGTTACCCAATCAATATTGACAGTTTTGTTTGTTTTTGAGACAGGATTTCTGTGTGTAGCCCTAGCTGTCCTGGAACTCACTATGTAAGGCCAGGATGGCATAGAACTTAGAGATCTGCCTGAATCCGCCTCTGGAGTGCTGGGATTAAAGGTGTGAACCACCATCACCTGGCTAGCATTTTCTTAACTTTATTTGCATAATACTTAAAAACAGTTTTTAAAAAGGGTTTCTTGAGAGCTGGAGAGATGGTTCAGTAGTTAAGAGCACCAGCTGTTCTTCCTAAGGACCCGGGTTTAATTCCCAGCACGTACATGGCAGCTCACAACTCTCTGTAACTCTAGTCTCAGGGGATCGGATACCGTCACATAAGTGAACATAAAATAAAGTTAGATAAATTATTTGGAAAAAAAGAGTTACTTGAATATAAAATACAACTTTAGCAAACCCTAGCCTATTCTATCTCTCGCTCTCAAAAAAAAGTATTTTTGCTTTTTTTAAAAAAATTTTTTTCTCCCATCTGCAGGGATAGCTGCCTGCCCTTGCTGACAGTGTAGAGACCAGGGCTGCAATTGTGTCCTGACATTTTATGGCTAGTAGGACACACCCAGCACCCAGGCCTCTCTCTTCTCCAGGATGTGTGCAAGATGAGACCCAGCATCAGCCTACTGACGGAGGAGATTTGATCTGGAGCATTCAAATAGGAAATGGCTGCTCAGAGGAAGCTTCAAATTTCTTTCTACTTGAAGAAGCTGAATTGCGAAAGCTGTCTCTGTCCTGCTAATCACCAGGTCCAGTGTGAAGCCAGCCAGCTTTAGAGTTAGTTAAAAGAGGAGGCTAATGATTCTCGGCTCTTTCCGTAGCTCAGTCGCGGCAAGCCTAAACTCCCAAGACGTCGAGCTGCACCTAGTCACTCAGTTGTTTCTCCAGTGTCCCCTGACCTGTGGGATCTGTGTGTAAAGGGGTGTGGCCTGGGGCTCTGTTCTGCAGACTGACTGAAACCTTCATCATCCAGCCCAAGGCTGAGGGGGAACTGTGAGCAGACCAATCGAACGTCATTCTTGACGGTAGCAGTGTAGGGGCGACCTGGACTCCCTGGGAGATCTTGATCGGTTCAGCTTAAAATGACACTGATTATACAGAAATCTTTTTTGAAGCTTGTTCTTCTGCGTCAGCCCTGATCTCCCTTCACTGAATAGGGCAAGTACTTATCTTAGAGCTAAACTTTTATGGCGCTCCCTATTGTTTCAAGGTTGCTGATCAAACGCCTAAGACTTTTTTGGATTCTGCTTTGTACTTATTTTATCTTGTCTTTCAGAGCCTCAGATTATACCAAACAATCATTAGTTACCTTGGATCAGCAGATGTGCTGCCTGACCCTGGATTATAACCAAGTGGGTTTCTCTCCGCGTTTCTTCAGAGTTTGTTCTGACGCCTCTCGCTGCCTGTAATGTCCACGCGCCTTCCCGCCCACGCGCAGGCTCTCTGCTTCCCTCCATCAGAGCGGGCGCAGTTCCGCCAGGCCCCTTGCTCCTATTCAGTCAGGTACTTTGGAGGTAAATGAAGTCTTTTGGGAAAAATAAACAAAGGAAACGTACCGGGTTGATGTCAATGGACTTGTTTAACTGTTTAAAGCCTCATCTCCAAGTGTAAGTGTGCTGCGGTGTATTTTGTAAAGGAGCGTTTATAATCCATTGAGCTTTCCGAACAGCCCTCTTGCCTATTAAGCCTGCATTGAGAAGTGGGTTTAATTTGCCAGAGTAGTATTTTTTGTGTGTGTGATAATTACAGGACTTGCAGATTAGCTTGAGTGACTTGGCAAGGTTCTGTAGCTATTAAAAAAAACTCACAGGAAAAAAATTGTTACATTCAATTGCTTCAAGGTTCTTCATGAGAGAAACATTAAACAAACATGATAGGCCGGTTTCTAGTCCACGCAGCACAGGATTATGTACTTAGGGAAAGAAACCTTGCAAGTGACACATGGCTTGACATCCCAAGAATTAAAGGCATAGTTCTCTTCCTCGGAGACTTGAAACGTAAATCACAAGAACAGGTAAGTGTCGTTAACCAGATGGTATAAATTACAAATTTTTTTTAGTTGACTATTTTTGCCAGCCAGATTATGCAGCTGTTTGTTTTGCGAGAGACATACATAGAACACTGTGGCTGCCCACTGAACTTTGGTGCACATTTTCATAACTTTAATGAACTTCTGTTTGGTTTTTTTTTGAGACGGGATTTCATGTAGCTCAGGCTGAGGCAAGCCTTGAACTCCTGATCCTGATCCAAGTGCTGGAATCACAGTACCAGAGCCAACTAGAACACTTGCTAAGTACCTACTGTGTGCATCAGTTATCAGTCTAGGACCAGGAGGAGATGGAGTCCCACAGATAATCCTCCCTCAACACTTTGCTCAAAGACCCCAAAATGTAGAATACCTGTCACTCCAGACTGATTAAAACACCTTTCTAGTTGCATGTGGTTGCGAGGAAATGCGTCCTCGGCTGCAGCATCGCGACACTGCTGGCACCAATGCACACCACCCCACCTCTAGGAGAGTCTCCTAGAGGTCAGTAAGCTATACACTGTCATTGCATCACCTAATCAAAGCACTACCACGACTTCCTTCTCGTTTAGCAAACCCAGCTGTTCCCAGTACCCACTGGGACGTAACCCCAGCTAGGGGCGTAACCCCAGCTAGGGGCGTCAGATTCCTCTTCTGGCCTCCATGGGAACCCTCATGTGACATACATGTACATAGATACATACCTGTAAATAAAATAAATATTAAGAAAAGGACCAAAATTTATTATTAAAGAGGAAATTACTTTCACCAAATACATAAAAAGGATACTTTTAGATTAATAGGCACGTTGAATAGTAGGCCAGGGTTTCCATATCGCTTGAGCATCACCCTAGTTCCACCAATTACTGACACACTAACGTGAGATGTGACAATTAATGGTCCAATATTAGTATATTATTAATACCTAAAGTCGATATTTACTTAAATATTTCCATTTTTTTCCTGTTTGGCAAATGTTCTTTCTCAGGTCCAGGACACTACATTGACTTGAGTGTCACAGTGTCCTTAGCTCTTCGTGGCTATGACAGTCCCTCAGACTCTGTCTGCTTTGGATGATGTTGACAATTCTTTTTTTTTCCTGTCTCTTTTTTACATTTGTTTATTTACTTGGAGGGTGGGCCGGCCAGAGTGCACACAAGGCATTCAGAGGACACCTTTCTTTTCAGGAGCCAGTTCTCTCCCACTATGTAGGGCCCAGGGATTGAACTCAGGTTGCTGGGCAGCAGCAGGCACCTCCTACCTGCTGAGCATCTTATGAGCCAGATGTTGGTGCTTTGAGGAGCACTGGTCAGATGTATTAGCAGGTACTCCACTGTCGGAGCTTGTCTCACAACCCCCATGATTAGATGAGGATTTGAGGTATGGGGATAGTGGTTGCGGAGGTAATGTGTGCCAGTATTTATTTGTTTGTTTGCTTGTTTCTTTGTCTAGACGTGAAGTTTCGCTGCTACACTGACAGGACTTCAATCATGAACTCAGGTGACTCCCCTGCCCCAGCCTCCTGAGCACCTGGATCTACAGGCATGTGTCCCCTACCGTAGCTGCCCACAGCACGTGTACATTAAGTTAGACCCTGTCACCCCGACTGCTCCTGCTGTTTTTTGCCTAGCAATGATTTTGTTAACCCCTTCTATATAAGAATATAACTGTATTCTTTCTTTGGTTGTTTCACTTGATTTTCTTCAGTACTGGGAATCAAACCCAGGTCCTCACGTTAGCACTGAGCTAATGTAATTAACCCCAGCTTCCTGGAAAAGTTAATGGCTAACTGTAGCTGAGTATGCACAAGGGCTATTAAAGACTACCACTGTGTAACAAATCGGGTTACATAGTGGGCTCCAAATGGAAGGAAGGAAGTGAGGAAGGGAGGGAAGGAGGGAGGGAAGGAGGGAAAGAGGAAGGGAGGGAGAGAGGGAGGAAGGGAGGGAGGGAGAAAGGAAGGAAGGAAGGAGGAAAGATTTGAAAAAGAAAGTCTTGATCGAGGCAAGATGGAGTTAAACTCAAGCAGGTTCATACCAGAGCCCCAGGTTTTCCCTCATTAAATAGAGAGCTTTTAGTTGTAGGTTCTATAGTACAGAAGGGAAACTGAGGCCCAGGGAGATATAACAGTTTTCTAAGTTGCAAAGCCAGTCAGTCATGGCAGCCCAAACCTCCAGGCAATTAGTTCAGCTTCTAGTGCAGAGTAGGGGTGTCTTTCCATGGTCCCTTCTGTGACAGGAAGTCCTAGCAAGGAAGGTGTGGGGGTCTGTGCTCCTTCTCACGGTGGGTAGAGTGTTACTATAAATGATTTGTATTCTTTTGTGAAAATATGACAGGATTGTCTGTTTATTAATGTATCCCATCACTTATTTATGTCTGCACAGCCATGGATATTCACCTGTTGAATCATAAGCCAATATAATTTTAGAATTTTGTTTCTTAAATGACTTCAGCATCGGCTGTGGGACTTCTTTGGCCAGTCTTGTTTCCCCATGACATCCGCTTCCCACCTCCCCTGCCCATTAAATCAGTTTTCTTGGTTTTGTTTGCTTTTGTTTTTACATTTCAAGATCCTTTTTGATTTTTTTTAAAGCAATACAGTCTCACGTGTCCTCAGCTGGCTTCAAACTGTCTGGGTAGTTGGGAATAATCTTGAACTTTTGATCCTCCTGGCTCTACCTCCTAAATGCTGGGATTTTAGTCAAAGGCTAACATAACTGGCTTTATTCAGTGGGGGAACTGAACCCAGGGTTCATGCCAGGTCAGTACTTTTTCAACTAGGCCACATTCCAAACATGACCCCTTAAAAAAATCTACTAATTAGATGCACAGTGGTCGCACACTCCTTTAATTCCTGCACTCAGGAGATAGAGGCAGTGGATCTCTGTGAGCTCGAGGCCAGCCCGGTCTACAGAGTGAGTTTCAGGACAGCCAAGGCTATACAAAGAAACCCTGTCTCAAAAAATAAAAAAATAAAAAAATAGAGTAAATAAAAATAAGAATTACTAGATTATCTATCTCTAATACTGAGATCGAGCCATAGAAGAGTTTTGTTTATTTTTATGTTTTAGGTATCTGGGTCTAGTTTGTTAAATCTTGTGATGAAGGTGTCAATCATCTAGACTCATTCAAAGATATTAACTATTTCTTCTGTCTACTTCTCACCCCTACCCCTTGTCTGGATGAAGAAAGATGAGGTAATGCTACTTCTCATCTCAGGGTACATTATCATCATCAGGCAACTGCAGAACCATTGCAAATACCACCATACTACCATTTGGCTTNGTTTGAATGTGTGTACACACACCCATTCAAAGGCCAATGGCTGACACTGGAGTTCTTCCTCCATTGCTCTCCACTTTATAATTATTTTTTCCTACATTAGTTTTTGAGACAGTGTTTCTCACTGAACTTGGAGCTCACTAATTCGGTTAGACTGACTGGCCAATGAGTTCTAGGGATCTTCTTGCCTCTGCTTTCCAAATGCTGGGCTCACCCATCTTTATTTGTGCATGTCAGGAGTCGAACTCAGGTCCTCACACTTTTGAGTCTAGCACTGTTCCAACTGAGCCATCTCCCCAGCCCTTGTGTGTATTCTTGAACAATAGGTATTGGTTTGGGCTCTGATTTTCTTACCTGAAATGATGGGTGTATTAATCCTTTCAATCTTGTTTTTCTTAACTGTGTATTTAGCATCTGTACATGTGACCGAGTGTGCCCTGGTCCCCCATCTTCCACCTGTGGGTCGGTGCTCTGTGTATCACCTATCACTCTCAGATGGTGTCCATCTGTCCACGACCACAAATAACCCTGCAGTAAACACCCTGTGTGTATCTCTGAGTGGCTCTGTGTTAGAACTTGTCTGAGATGCATATCCAGGAACAGAACTGCTGGATCCCAGAATATCCTTATACTTAATTTAACTAAATAGAGACAGATTGCTTTCCCAGAATACACCAGTCTGCCTTCCACCAGCACACATCGCCACCAACACTTGGCATTAACCAGCTAATTTTTTCCAGGCTACTTGGTATAAAGTGATACTTCATTATTTTTATTTTAATTTCTTTAGGGTTACCCTTCAAGTTCTTGATTTGCCTCCATATAAGTTGCCTAATTTAGTCTATGTCCAGATTTTTCTTTAAAGTTTCTGTCATTTTGTCAATTTGCGAGATTTTTCATATATTCCAGATAGTCATCTCTTTAGAAATTGGTGTGAGGGAGATATAGTCTTTACTCTCCGTTGCTTTTTTTTCTCTTTTAATTCTAACTCCTAGATAACCAAATGCTTCAGTATTTATGCTTTGGAATCTTGCTTTAAAAATAGCTACTTTTACTAAACAGATTCTTTTCTATACCATATAATCTGAATACTCTCTCTACTCCCAGTACCTCCCTACTTCCTCTCCCGTCCAGATCCACTCCCTTTCTATTTCTCATTAGCAAGGATCAGGCTTCCAGGAGATAGCAACAAAACATATGACAATAAAATATAATAAGATAAAATGAAAACCATCATATCAAAGTTGGATAAGCCAAGCTAAAAGCAAAATAAAAGAACCCCAAGATGCTGGAAGGTGGTGGTGGTACATGCCTTTAATCCCAGCACTTGGGAGGTAGGTAGGCATCTCTGTGAGTTCAAGGCCATCTATCCTTCCTTCTTTGGACAGGCTGGCCTTGAACTTTTTATGTAGTTGAGGATGACCTTTGAACTTGTGATGCCCATCACCACCCGAGTGTCAGCATCACAAGCGTGCTCCATCACACCTGTTTTATAAGGCACTGGGATGGAAACCAGGGCTTCCAGAGTGGTAGATAAGCACTCTACAAACTGAACATCCTCTCCAGCCCCATATTTGAAATCTTTTAATATTTAAAAATTAAAATCATATTCTTTATTTATGCCACACAGTTTCCTATATTTTCAATTGTTAATTTTATTAGTAAAATTTTTATTAGTTTTATAATTGCACTTTTTACATTCTGGTGTGTAGGTTTAGGCAGAGACCTAGATGAATTTTTCCCTCAGATTTCCCCAAAACCGTTTTCTATGTTTTCTTCTCGTTTTTGTTTTGTATAGCCATGAACTTAACAGCACTGACTGCCTTAAACTGGGGTGCTATGGTTCAGCTGCAAGTTGTAACAGGAGGTTATTTCTTAGAATTCTAGGGGTGAAAATCCAGGGCAGGTGCTACAGATGGTGTCTGGTCCTCGCACAGGATCATTTTCTCACCATGAGAACTTGTGGCCAAGGAGGAAGGGCTTTCTTTCTGTTCCCTTTCACAACAGCTGTGCTCCAATTCCTGAAAGTTCTTCCTCTAATTGCCCGAACACCCCAAAAGTCCTTGTACTCTAATAGCATCACCTTGGGGGTTCAGCATTAACACAGGAGCTCTGACTGCTTTAAGCTGTTTCATTTTTTTGACTTGTTTTTGTATCGACCAATCTTGCCTTTACTACTAAGTCTTTTTTCTAATATGAAGGCTTATTTTTATTTTCTATGTATGTATGTATGTATGCATGTATGTATGTATGTATGTATGTGTATCTGTGTGTGGCTCTATGCATGATTGAGTACAGGTGCCTGTGGAACAAGATGTTGGGTGACCTAAAATTGTAGTTATAGGTGGTTACAAATTCCTGATGAGAGCATTAGGAACACCACTCAAGTCTTCTGCAAGAGCAGCAAGCACCCTTAACCACTAAGCCATCTGTTGGGCCCCTATTAACTCTTCATACACCTACTAATACCCCTTTGCTCTTATTTTTAAAAATCAAGCTAGATAGTCATGTATCTTCTTCATATAAATTCTAGATATACTTATCAAGTTCTTAATGAAATCCAGCTGCATATAAGCTTAGATTTATACTGAGTACATAGATATAATTAGAAAGAACTGACAGATGTATAATCATGGCTTCTTTTTTTAACATACTGACTTAATAACAGAATAAACCTGAGGTTCTTCTCTCAGAATCTGGCCAATCCATGCTATTTATCTGACTATTAATGAGCTAGAATGTAATTGAATTGTAAAAATGGGTAGAACTGCTTTCCAAATACTAAGTGGGTGGCAAGGAAATCAGAAGTCAGTCATAAAAGGCATTTATTAAACTCATAATTATTCATGTTGCTATGTTAGATCTTGTATGCTGAGGGGGCTCTGTGTGTGTATCTCGGCTTTGAGAAGCTTACACAGAAACAATTCTGAGCGGACGAGCATGCATAAGATTCCCTACTAATTAGGGAATGGAATGTGTTGCTAGCACACAGAGGTTCAAAGTAAGTGCCTATTAGGATGAGTGGATGAGCAGGGAAAGGGACTAGCCAGGGCAGGAGAGGTCTTCAAGGGTCTCACATTTGTTTGTACTTGAAAAATATCAGTTCAAGAATATATAAAATCGATCGCTATTTGTGTAACTAGGAATGCATGGGACCCCAGGAGTATACTTTTTCCTGTGTGTGTGTAACCTGGGCCTGGAAGAACCCAGAAAACTCTGCAACATGGTTTGTTTGCAGAATCGAGAAGTAATTGTTTAGAGCAGGAACAGAAAGAGGGAGAAAGGCTTCTTCCAATGTACACTTACATTGTAAAAAACCAGAATCATGTAAATTAGTCAAAATTAATTAAATGAAACTTTCAAATTTGATGGATATATAAAAGAAAAAAAAGCTTAGTATAGCGATACACACCTGTAATCCTAGCCCTCTGGGGGCTGAGGCAGGAGGATCATGAGTTTAGCATGAACTTGGGCTGCATAGTGTTTTAGATCAGGCTGAGTTACCTGGAGATACTCTATTCCCCCAAACCCCTGCCTCCCCCCAAATAAAACAGGAAAAAAAGAATAAATACATAAAATGAAAGAAAAATTCTGGATACTTATGATATAGAATTAGAATGAATATTTACTTTTTGCAGTGTAAGTTGAGGGGAAGGGGAGAACAGTACAATGGTGTGTTATAGAACCCCAAAATCAGCCATAATATCCGGGCAAAGCATCCATCACTAAAAAAGAGGGGTTCCAGTCACCCTCCTGCCCTGGAGGACTCTGTTGTTTAAAGACTAATCATGAGGTGGAATCTCAGCTGACTCCTCCACATGCTGAGCCGTGAGGTGTGCAGAGAAAGCATGCCCAAACAACCTTTATCTCTGCTCAGAAAAGTATACACAAAGTCTAATGATGGAGGATTGGTCTGTGGCGTGTAAGAACTGATAATCACTCACCTGTCCCAGCAGATTCATCGCCAGTCATTAAAAGATTCCAGACAATTCGCTGTACCTGTCGCAGAGAGCCAGCTTCTCTGCAGGCTCGCCAGGGCTTAGAGGGATGGAGGTTGCAGGGCCTTATCCTTGGCTCTTCCTGGAAACCTGAATGCTGTGCAGGTGAGCCGCCTCTGAGTGACAGGTGATTCCTGACTTGGTTTGCATCTCTGGATGACATGTTTGCTGCCACCAGCCCAGGTGACTCTGCCACATCATCTTGACATCTCCCTGCTCTACATGCATCCCAGGACACTCACGTCACAGTCTCCGTTTCTGCACGGAAATTCTTCCAAATTAACATTTGCATATTGATTTCTAAGCTCGCTCACTTAATTCCAGTACGCATGTTCTGATTTCTTGGGATCTTAGAGGTTAATAAATTCTCTTCCTGTTCTTTTTAAAAACTCTGAAGCCAGATATGGCCCATGCCTGTAATGCCAGCACTTGGGAGGCTGAGGCAGGGAAAGTGGGAAGAGCTCAAGGCTAGTCTGGATTACATGTGAGTTCCAGGCCAACCTGGGGTACAGCGTGAGACCCAGGCTCACAAAATAGAGGGCAGAGGATGTATGTAGCTCAGGTGCTGAAATGCTTACCTCGCACAAAGCACTGGTTCAGCTCCCTAGCACCAAGTAAAATGAAACTGGTTCTGGTGGTATACGTTGGTAATCTCCTCGTAAGAGGTGGAGTCAGGGGAATGAGAAGTTTGAGGTCATTCTTACTTACATAGCAAGTCTGAGGCCAGCCTGTACAATTTGAAGCCTGTGTTAAAACAAATAAGAAGGCAAACAAAACACTTTAAAAATAAAAGCTATAATACTTACAATTTACACATGAATCAATTTTCTCTGAAAACTACAATTTAGCAATTTTTTTATCCTTTACTGCTCCTATTAAAAATTATATGACTTTTGAGTAGCCCTCATTATAACTTTATTGGAATCATGAATGTAAGCAAAGATTTAGCCATAAGGATGTATCATTATATATGCTAATAAAAGTTAGACACTTCAACGATGTATTTTAAGAACTGAGGACTTTCTTCTGTTGTTGGGATTGCCTCATTGTGGCTTCCCTTTGGTATCCCCCTGTTCATAGCGGATGAGATCAGATAGAAATCTTGGGATGTGATTACAGTCAGACAAAATGATTCTAAGTTACTAACTTCTTTAATCTCTTCTTTTTCCTCCTGTGACACTGGAGGATTAAACTGTACTTAAACCCTGATTGTTGGGTGAGGTGGTACACTGTAGAAGAAAGTTGGCCAGCTTACCCAAGCCAAAGTTGCCTTTCCCAAACCAGGCCACATGATCATGCATGGCAGGTACTTCCTAAGCCAACCTAAGGCCTGCTGCTACGCCCAGAGGCTGCTGGTTCAGAGACACCTGACCAGAGATGCCAGCAAGGGAAGGACAACACAGCTGAGTAGGCCACCTGAGCCAAAGGGACCTTGGAAGGGGTTATAAGAGGCTTGCCCTTATATTATTATTATATTATATTATTATTATATGTAATAAACCACCTGTCTTCAGATGTTGTTGACTCCACTCCTTCTTGCCCCCTCCCCCAAGGAGTGTCTGAGCAGGGTGGCCCCCAACAGTCCACAACTGTAATTCTAGCATTTGAGAAGCTCAGGCAGGAGGGTCACAGAGTCACAGCTTTGAGACTGGCTGCTACAGACTGTGGCGCTGACTACAAATACACAGACAAACATACTTGCTTAAAAAAAGGTAACAATTGTAGTGAATGGGGGGCAGGCCTGCTTTTCATCCCGCCCTGGCTCCCACACGGCTAGCTTATACCCCGAAATGACAACACACAAATTGTATTCA
>LOJH01030050.1:415-17232 GCA_001685095.1 Ellobius talpinus
AAAAAAAAGAAAAACAAGCCTAAGGTTGGCAAGGGGCTTGGCTCTAGAGGGATTCCTAGGCTTGTTTTTCTTTGTTTTATGTGTAAAAGCCACTTATGAGTGAGTACATACTGTATCTGTCTTTCTGGGTCTGGGTTACCTCCCTCAATATGTTGTTTTCTAGATCAATCTGTTTGCCTGCAAATTTAAAGATGTCGTTATTTATTTAATTTAATTTAATTTTATTTTATTTTTTACCGCTGAGTAGTACTTCATTGTGTAAATGTACCACATTTTCTTTATCCATTCCTCGTCTGAGGGGCATCTAGGTTGTTTCTAGGTTCTGGCTGTTACATATAATGCTGCTATGAACATAGTTGAACATATGTCCTTGTGATGTGATTTATCATCCTTTGCGTATATGTCCAAGAGCAGTATTGGTGGGTTTTGAGGTGGATTGTTTCCTAATTTTCTGAAAAAAATCACCATACTGATTTCCAAAGTGGCTGTCAAAGTTTGCACTCCAACCAGCAAAGGAGGAACGTTTTAATTTATAGAAGCAGTGTACAGAAATATTCAATATTCGCTAATTATATATTTAATTATATATTTAAATCTTAATTGATCTTGATAACTTTATTGATTTATGTGCTTACACTACATTGTATCATTTTATTTTAATAATTTGATTGAAGCATATTTTGTTATGTAAAATACATATTCAGACATGTATAAATTCAAAATTTTATATGGATTATTATCTTTGAAAAAAACATAATTTGCAAACCTCCAGAATATTTATCATTTGTACAGACATCATAAATGAAATTTTATGTTTACCATTTTGAAACTGAGTGAGCATAGAGCTATAATATATGATCTCCGTAACTGGGAGCATTGTAAGGGAACTGATCCTACTCAAGTCCAGCCAGTGCTACACAGCAAGATCCTTTCTCAAAATAAATAGATAAATAAATGTTAATACATGATACTAGATTCTCTGTATTTTCTAATATATATGGTTTAGTTTGAATTCAATTATGCATATTGAATAGAAATATTCAAAGTTTAAATAAACTGATGATTATTTAAACCTATTGTTCGCAACAAAAACACGTTGATTGATCAAAATTATTTGTAATACTTATGTAATTTATTTTAGATAACACTGCCAGAATTTTAACCAGAAAAAACGGCTTCAACCGACATGAAATAAGCACCTATCTATTGCCTGTGGTGATATCTGATAATGACTACCCAATTCAGAGCAGCACTGGCACCCTGACCATCCGAGTGTGCGCCTGCGACAGCCAAGGCAACATGCAGTCCTGTAGCGCGGAAGCCCTGCTCCTGCCTGCTGGCCTCAGCACGGGTGCTTTGATAGCAATTCTCCTCTGCATCATAATTCTGCTAGGTAAGAAGTGTTAGATAAAAGGGGATGGTCTTCCATGATGACTAATTAAGTCTCTTATTTAATAGGAAGGTTTACCATCAGAACACACCACTTTTCAAGTTTAAAGACCACACAAATTAACCGGGAAACAGTAATAACAAAGAAACATTTTATCTGCTCAGAATATGTAATGTTTAAAGGAGTCTTTGTGGTAATAGAATTAGCAGGACTCTTATCTGTGGGAATTATTCAAATATACATAAAAATGCACACCAAAAAAATAAAATAAGAGCAATAATGGTAACACAAGCCCCCAGCCCCTAACCCGAAGGCTCTCTCCAGCTGCTAACTGCTGACAAGGACTAATTATTTTCTCCAAAAGAGTCTCCCTGGGGATAAAAACCACCACACTTAAGAGCAGGCCCCAGCCTAGCAGTGGCCAACACAAAAAGAACTAAATGGGAATTTTTAGGGTTTTTGATCTCAAGGATTTGTCAGAGCATAATTCCTTTTTACCTTACAGACCTTTTACTTTATATTATGGTTTCCGATTTTGGATCCCTCTGTATGCAAATTTATGTGTCGCTGAGTCTTTGTGTATCTCTCTTTCTCTCTCTTTTTTCTGTTTGCTTTTTCCTATTATAGTAAATTATTATTAATTAATTATTATTATTATTTTAGATGTGTTTTCTAATGAGAGTAAAAAGAAGTATGGATTTAGGTGTGTAGGCAGGAGGCAAAGATCTAGGTAAGGAAACAGACTCAGACTATAGTGTATGAAAATAATTAGTTTCAATAAAAAGGAAAAAAATTCAAAACAGAATTGTTAATAGCACCAGCAATGGATGAGTGCTCTCCTTACTCCAAACTAGTCACTCTGAATGTGGTTGACAGTTGTATGGCTGGGGCAGACTATACTCACTCATAAGTGGTTTTTAAATATAAAAGTAAAGAAAACCGGCCCACAAATCACAATCCCAGAGAACCTAGACAATAATGAGGACCCTAAGAGAAACATACATAGATATAATCTACATGAGTAGTAGAAAAAGACAAGATTTCTTGAGTAAATTTAGAACATGGGGACTTTGGGAGAGGGTTGAAAGGGAGGGGAGAGGCAGGGAGGGGAGCAGAGAAAAATGTAGAGCTCAATAAAAAATCAATAAAAAAACCTAATAAAAATTGTTAATAGCAAAGTTTTAACAATAATCTACTGTTTATCAGTGTACCAAACACTTTGCCACAAAAGTTTTTTTCTTTATTTGTTTTTTTTAATAAACAGACAACAGCTAAAAGAGACAACAGTGTCAAAACTGTTGAAATTTAATTTCTTCACTCAGAATGGAGCTAGAAGTCAGAGGTGTTGTCAACATGTTTCAAAGCAGAGCAACCAGAGTGCATTGCCCAGTTCTCTGTAGAATGTGCACTTTGCTTTAACCATTTTTCTCCTAATGACTGCAAAGAGGGCTTCACAGCTATCAGTTTTACTGGAATCTGGTCAAAAACCCTTTACCTGATTTAACTGGTCACAAATAATACTAGTTGATTTTATAGCCTTGAGTAGAATTAGCTGATCTTGCTATGGTAATAATGTATTTACTCTCCATTGCATCCCCGGTTCCCTATTGACTCTAAGGATAGACTCAGTAGCTGCATTTCAGGAAGCAGGGAAGTGAGTTTGGACAGAGTCAATCTTACAATTTTTACTCTATTCTGTATTGGTAGCTGTGTATTATCAACTTAGGGTTGAAAACCTTTACCTTACACAAGGTTGTGTGTGTGAGACTTTGTGAACTAAGAAAAACAAAATGACCGCTTTTCAATGGCGCAAATTGTAAACATAAGAAAAACAATCAAGGCATTTAATGTTAATGAATAAAATTAATAGGAAACAAAGTACATTTTGATTAATAGTGATTCCAACTTGGTTTAAATACATTTTCTAAGTAGAGATATTTAGGGAACTATTTTTTTCCCTTTATCGCTTCCATCTGAATGAATTCACATCTGTTTTTCTAAATGTCTTAAGTGACATTTGTCTCAATAACAAAATGTTTAAGGATAGTACATAGGAGAACCCCAGCTCCATGAATGGCATTTGAATTAACTTTCTCCTACAGGTGTGTGACTGTAATTTTTGTGATGTGTGTTTCTCCCTGTGCACGTTGACTCTCTGAAGATCACAACTGTGTTTTAGAGTTAATTCAGTGTGATATGAGTTTACTCTTTGTTCTGAATTCAGCCAATTTAACAGTTTTGTGGGGGGTTTCCTTACAGGACATGAAAGACAGTCCCTTCATGTAAGTTTAATTTTTAATGCAAAAGATTAATATTTTCCATTTTTATCAGAAATATACTTTAGTTCTCAGAAAAGTAAGTAAAAGGTAGTCATTGTAGATAAGGATTAGTCTATAGTGCTTTAAAAATGAATCAGAAACACCATGCTATCCATCCCAGCTAAGCCCTTCTCAGCTTCTGAACAAAAATAACCCTAAACTCTGGCCTCTCATGCAAGATATAAACACCTTCCCACCTGTGTAGTGCTTGAGCTCTGGATTAGCAGTTTGGGAATTAAGTTCTAACGCATCTTCTTGTCTTTGTTTAAGTTATAGTAGTCCTCTTTGCAGCCCTGAAAAGGCAGCGGAAGACCGAGCCTCTGATCTTATCCAAAGAGGACATCCGAGACAACATTGTGAGCTATAACGATGAAGGTGGTGGAGAAGAAGACACCCAGGCCTTTGATATTGGTACCTTGAGGAATCCTGCAGCTATTGAGGAGAAAAAGCTCCGGCGAGATATAATTCCTGAAACGTTATTTATACCACGGAGGACTCCTACAGCCCCCGATAACACAGACGTCCGGGATTTCATTAACGAGCGGCTCAAAGAGCATGACCTGGACCCCACTGCGCCTCCCTACGACTCACTGGCTACCTATGCCTATGAAGGAAACGACTCCATCGCTGAATCTCTGAGCTCATTAGAATCAGGTACCACTGAAGGAGACCAAAACTACGATTACCTCCGAGAATGGGGACCTCGGTTTAATAAACTAGCAGAAATGTATGGTGGTGGCGAGAGCGACAAAGACGCTTAGTAACTTTGCGGATACTGTCTCCACTTCACAACCTTTGATATTCAGGAGAATTTTTTCCTGCCACTCAGCACAAGTTTTCCACTTCTTTCTTAATTTGTTCATTAATTATATTAATTCTTTCCTGTAGAATGTCTCATGGAATATATACATTTTTATTTAATCACTTCCAAGAGCCAAAGCTGTGGAAATTCAATGTTGTCCATCATAGTAAATAAAGGAAACCTGATCAGGATAGCTCTCCCTTAAGCAACCTCATGAACAAGCCGCTTCTGTTAGATACATGTCTTGCCCTTGCAAATGAAGCTTTGAAAAGGCAAAGAAAACATTTAAGATATATCCTGTTCTGTACATTAAGTTAAAAGCAATGTACATGTGGTGTCGTAGGTGTGATATGCAGCCTGGTATACAAGCATTTGTGCAATTTCATTTCATCAGATTCTATCTGCTAATGTTTTATATTTATATTTTTGTATTTATTTTTTAAAAAAATAAACCAGTTTTTACAACTACTTTGTCTCTAGCTTATCTTTTCCCTAGGAGCAAATTTCTCTCTCCATTAATTAAAAATCTTGTTACCAAATCGAATTAAATACCCAGGAAGAAAAACACATTGTAAGCAATGTTGAAAGCCTTGACCAAACTGATATTCCAGGTAAGCATTGCTTTTCTGCAGTAAATCATTGCGCTGTGATATGGGGGAACTTTCACACTAAAAGCAGCTGCTAATTGTAAACCACTTATAAATTATTGTTTGAAAAATTTACAAGAATGGTACTCTAACCCCAGAGCTGCAGAGTCAATCACACTCAAATTTAAATTATTGCCATTCTTGGTTTCTGTGCTAAATACACTGGGAGTACAGCATTTTCATCTTGCCCATATTTACTAAAATAGTATCTGAAAGAATAAGACATTTTCTAATTTTTGAATGACATTCATACTGTTGAGGTTTATAGGTGATACGAGTTCAGGCAGCTCTCAGGCTGGAATAATCATTGAATGGAATTATATTTACCTCCCATGGTGACTTTGAAAATGCCTAGTAATGACAGTAATAACACTGAATATTCCATTAAGATGCAGGTTCACAACTCTGTCAGCTTCAGGAGACGCATCGCACATTATTGTAAAAAAGTCTTTTTTGTGTAAGAAGAATGACTTGATAGACAATAAAAGCACAAGTTGAAAAACAAACTTTAAAGTGCTGGTAGTCGTTCACAAAATGTTACTGAGAATTCTGGCTGTGAGAACAATGTTATTACTTGTTGTTCAACTCCTTGGCCATGATTTCTTTGCAAATGGAATAATTTATTAGTAGATACAAAAGTCACTCTCCCTGCTGAGTACACTGAAAACAATACCAAAGATTCATGTGCTAATTAGTAAAATTGCTATATGACTTGAGTAGGTCTGTGTTCTATGTTGATATATCCTTGATGCAGAACTAATTATTTCAGTGTTTTTGGATGGTGTTTTTTTTTCTAATTTCCAGGCTGAAAGGGCCCACACCACTCTACCCACTGATATTTCAGTTTGTCTAATAATCTGATTATGAAAGAGAGACAACCCATGAGGCCCAATTAAAATCACAACCAAGTAGTGTTAAGGACACGTCAGGATGGATAGTAGCACTTAATTTGACAGAAACCACTAATGTATATCATACATTGGCTTCCAAAAGACACTAAGTTTAAGAAAGAACTTTCCCCCTTTGTGCTGAATCGAAATAAATAAAATACTATTTCCTGGAGAGAACTGTCATTAATAGAAGAATAAGTTGGCAAAAGAAAAGAAAAACAAAGGCCATTGACTGCTTCAAATTGGTCATAATTTAAAATAATTTTTTGTTGGAATTAATTTTAACTATCCCACACAGGTAGGGTCCTTGTGTGACTCTTAGACATCAGTAATGTAATTCTTTTGACTATAATGCAGTTCTTATGTGAAGATGTTTGTCTTCATTCAGAAATGTCAAGTGACACTAAATTATTCTGGTATTCACTTAGTCATCCATTATTTTAAAAACCAATATTTGTGGCAGTGATCTCTAGCATAACCCAAATTAGCTTCAGAAATGAGCTTCAGTACAACTGATGGGCAGGTTTATTTGCCAATTGTGGAGAAATTGGTCAGTAGCAAACTGCCAATATTGTTGTTAATGAAGATGATATGTTAAAGTTATTTCTTGGTAGTCATGAATTTAAAACATATGTTAAGAAAATCTATTTCCAGTCTCTCAGTCACCTTCTGGTATTGTGCTTGCCCAATGGAATGGCCAGTACATAGTTTATTAGTTTCTGTGTCGATGGGGCTACTGTTTCTCGAAATATTATTGCTGTAACTGAAACAATGGAGGTTTTAAATTTATTCATCCATATTTATCTTCAGAATAAATTGTTTATTGAGCATCTATTATAAAAAACAAGGAATGTCTGACACCCAGAGATGTAATAAATTATATATAATTCTTCTATTTATAGCTGTGTTTTTCTTTTACTTATAATAAAGTTAAAAGATGGGGAAAACTACATTGTTATTAAAACCACTGAGGTTATAAGAAACTATCTAGATCTTGTGATTACTTTTCTAGGAAAAGAATCATTCTGTTCTCTTTTTTCCGTGATTATATAATTAGACATTTTAAATTGACTTCCAAATTTTGGAGCATTAAAAATGCTAAGTATATATAAATTTTACTTGCAGCAAAATATCAAATTATATATTTACAAATTTATGGTCTGAGATTGAAATTATTCTCTCTCTCTCCTCACATACACATACGTGTACACACACAAACACATATGTAGGGACACACATACATCCAATTTATATACCTTCAAAAATATTGGGTGGACATGTGCTAATAGGTTAATCAACATATACTATGCTGTTTTAATGTCTATAATTTTTTTAAAAAAGAAGATGCTAATATTAAAACTCATATATCTTAATACATCAATATATTTATGTAAGTTTCTAGATATGCCTTATTTATACATTATGTGCACTTGTATGTATAATAACTAAGACTGTGATAAAATGATTTCATAAAACATCCAAGAATATCATATATTTTAGAGTTCATGAATAGACAGAAAAACTCGTGTATGTTTTCATGTGTAATTTGTCCATTAAATAATGTTATCTAAGCATACACAGGTAGCCGAGTCACTTCCTGTAATCCCTTATAACTATGAGTTCTTGTATCTGCATGACAAGAGCAAAAATAGGGAATGTCCACAATCTCAACTCTTTCACTAGTTGTGAATTAATAGTTACATCTCATTTGTTTGAAGAATTAAATGAAATAAAGTTATTAATTTTCAAAGGATGCTGAAAATGTGAAATAAATATAGGTCCTTCTCAAAATCATTTACAACAAATGATACATATATGTGCTAAATATGACAAAACAGCATATAAGGAAAACTACTAATGAAAATATGGCATATTTGGTTAATTAAAGAATGGTTGTCTGCTTATGTTTGGCTTCTGTTTGGCTTTCAATACATATACCTACCTAGTTTGTGGTAGTCATTCACATATTCTTCACCATTATAAAATTACCTTATTGTAAAACAGGTTTATCCAAAACAGAATTGGGTCTTACTTAATTCTGTTATTGAATAGTGTCTGCCACCATTCTTCCAATTGGCTTACCTATCCCTATTAAGCATCATTCTATCACATTTTCTGTCACACATGCAAATCACTTTATCTTTAATCACTGCATTAAATTAACTAGCACTTTAATATCTCCAAGGAAATAATTATGAGCAGAGTAACTATATTCTGCCTTATAAGCATGTACCCTTCTTACAGCTGACCTCATAATTTCTTCTATGACAGCTACTAAGGTAATTGCCTCAAAAGCTCTCTGCCTCTTCAAATACACTATTCACTACCCACTTGTCCATTCTAGTACATCACTGATCTTTCTAAAGTTAGAAGTTAATATATATGTTACTCTGTTTTTAAATTCTTTCCTAAAAACCTCCTTTATCCTGAGATTAATTCTAAATTTCTACTCAGTATTAATAATTCCCCCAACCCAAAGATGTTGAACCTCATTTAAAAATAAATTCATGTTTTCTTCCTCATTACCAAGAGAACTTTTATTTTTATTTGAATGCTTGCTATCTCACAATTCATATCTGAGGTTCTCTGGGAATCTTACGGAAGGCTGCTTCCTAATAAGAGTATCTTATAGATGACATGTCAAGAAAATAGCCATTCATTTTCAATCAAACTTATGAGCCTGTTGCACCTAATATCTGTCCCACTGCTGGTGCAGCACTGACCTCTAACAATATGATGTCTCCAAGTTCTTGGAGTCCTTTATGGTCTTTTATCTTTTTTAATGAAAAATTGTCACATAATTTATTTTAATTATATTTTCTTCTTCTCACACAATTCTTCCCAGATTATTCCCAACTCCCTATCCATCCAATTTTGACCTCTTTCAACACAAAAATGGCAAAAAAAACCATATTTCAAAATCGTACCTCTCTAAATGTGTCCTATCAAGTGTGACCATGCATGTTACTGCAAATAGCACCTCTGATCCTTTGACTTTGTCTGATATACAAAGTTCTCCATCTCAATATTTCCATTCTCTTGTCCGAGACAACTTTTTTGCCATTACTGGAAGTAGTTAATTATCTTCCTAACAATGTCCTTTCCTTTTATCTACCTATCCAGTTATCAAGGCCAGCAGAATGCTTCTCAGAGGGTTTTCTATGCCGTTGTTTTCTTCTCCTAAACTCAGGAACGATTTCTGATTTTAATCAGAGTAGAAGACAAGATTCGCAATATGACAGTCTCTCCACAGTCCTTCATCTGCTCTTACCTTTTACAAACACACCTTACCACTTGATTTTTCCTTCCTTTCCTCCATCATATGTTTACACTGGCCAGTCCTTCTTTCTCACTCTGTTTAAATTTTGATCAATTAGCTAAATCGAGGTCTACTCTATTATTTCTACATTATGGAATTGGTAATGCTGTGGCTAGGACTAAAATTGGTTGTAATCACTTGTTTTTTATATACCTACATATTCTTTTACATTTTAATGACTTTTTCCCTATGGTTATTTCCTTTCTCCTTTAAACAGAATATGTTTACAAGAGCATGAATTTTGTCACTTTCTCCCAGTGTATAGAACTTTCTCCCAGTGTACAGATGCTCAATAAACATTTGTTGGAAGAATTAAAATAAATATTATTTTACCTAAGAGGTAATCATTTAGAATGCACATAACATATTAAAAGTTTGTATGAAATCTCTCTGTTTCCACAGTGACCTTTTCAGTCTTATAGCGGGAGCCTTCATGATGCCTTCATTTCCTGGCAACCATTTTAAACATCATTCTAAAATTATGCAATTCTACAGACCTTCAATCCCAGCTACGGGGGCTGGAACATCACAAGACCAAAGCTGTACTGGTCTTCAGAAGTGAGTTCAAAGTCAGTCTGGCAACCTTGTCTCAAAAGGGGCAAGCAAAAATAGCAAAATTAAAAATACAAAATTATAAAAATGTAACACAGTGGCAGTGTCCTTGCCTAACATGTACAAAGCCTTCGTTTCAGTCTTCAAAACTGGGAAATGGAAAAAGAATAAGGTACAGTAGTTTTATCAGGCATTCAAACCTCTGAATTGTTGTCTCTGAAAAGAAGTAATGCACAATCATTTTACAGCGTACACATGTCTAATTGTTTTCTATGAAACAATATTGAAAAAGTTTTTAAAATCTATGCAAACTACCAAAAATCATATTAATGGGAACACAACTAAATTAAATGGTAGCATCAGAGGACAGATATCAATTTACAATTAGTTCTGGTGTCTTGGAGTCTGTGTCATGAGAGGGAACTTAGTCTAAAACTGTGGAAAGCCTGCATGGTGAAACAGGTGGTTAGGGAAAGTGGAAGGTAAGATCGTGAAGAAAGGGAATGTTGAAATGAATGAAAGGAACAAAGACTTCAATGAAAGCTCCCCTTCAATAGGCCAAGGTTTAATTTTGAAGTAATCTCCACATACATATTTTTGTTTGCATCAAACCATAATCTTTGCATATATTTGTATCTTATCGAGTACTTGGTACAAGTTTCACTTGCTGCTATCACCAAGATCCACTGAGCTACTGGCATTCAAGGAGAACCTTCAAAGATATGAAGGCATGTACTTTAGGGACTAGCTTGATTTATAAGTCCAAAACAAAACTGAGGCAAAGAAATTGCAAAATACCTAGTGGTGAATGATTGTGCTAGGAGCCATACAGACACTGTTGATTTTTAAAATAATGAAATAAGTTTAAATGATATATTTTAAATATCTGTCTCCTTTAAGTCATTAAAGCCACATATAAATATGTAAATATAAGCACTATTGTACTTGTTTCAATGAATTTATTTTTATCATATGCATTTTAATTTGCAGGAGACTGCTGCAAATCTCATTAATTATTTTAAAATATGCATATAATGCTTACCTCCATGCTGAAGAAGCTATTAATAGAAAAGGGACAAAGTCACTTTTCATAACTATGATTAATGAACCAAAAAAGTGAAAAATAGAAATAGATCTTTTCCAGATACAAGTTTGAATTCCTGTTTTAAATGCATCTACTTTAGAGCATATGCAAATTAGCAAAATGGACATACTTTATTTTAATGGGAGAGGATTGAAAGCTGAGGAAGCACATAATGGAAGCCTGCTAGACTATTTGTGAATTCTTTTTCCAGTTGTGAAGTTATCCTGAGTTGGGAACGTGACATTTACAACTCCGCAGGAAGGTAACACAGCAACTTCATCCCCAAATTTATCTGAGCAAGCCTCCTACACATTGTGAAATATTTAGAAGCAGCCCTGAGAGTCTTAGCATGGGTTTTGCCTCTCTTTTTACAGTCAAAAAGCTTGAAGTTGAGTTTTCATCTCGGCGTGTACCCTGCCTAACTGTTAGAGTTCCACTTTTTCTTTGCTTTCACTACTAATCTATTGAAATTTTCTTACATCATTTTCCTGAAAAGTGATGTCTTCTAAAATATTGCATTAACATGACCAGGCTTGTGTTAGATAAAAAGCTAGAAAAATCCAGTGATTATTTCTGCTGGTGTTTTAATGTATGTTTTTTTCCTGTCTTTTTCAGAATAGGCCTTTGGATTTATGAAATTACTGTGTAAATTTTTCATCTAAATACATAATTAAATTTCAAATTTCTTTATTTTAAAATGGTTATAAATTTTAAGTTTGGCTGCATTTGTGGTTTTGTGAGCACCCCAAGGTTTCAGGTGCATTTGTGATCCCAATGCATGAACACTACAATATGCTGGCAGGTCTATCTAATTTAGATAAAAGAAACTCTGAATTTATACTTCTACTTGCTTAAACACTTAAACCTGATAAAACACTAGTCCCCACTGCATATTGGGCATCTAAATAGCCTTATATAAATACTCATTGAGTGACTGATTAATCTTGGCTTTCCAATACTTTGTTTTCTAAATTCGGCTGCATGGAAAATGTCAGGTTCCATACCTTCCCCACCCTCAACCAAAAAGGCAACATGTTTCATTCATATTTGAAAAAGCATATTCTAGAAATGTCACAGCAACCTTTAAAGATGACAGTCTCTGCCTAGGAATTCTTGACAGCAACTAAGCACAATTATGCCAGCTATATATCGAAATTTTCTTACATCATTTTACCAAAAATGATAACTTGGGAATACAGCATGTAAGGATTGGTTAGAAGGAAGCAAAAACTTGATACACTCCTTAAATTTTTATTTTTAATATAGGAATAGAGAAAATTGAATTAAATTTTAAGATGTTTAAAATAGAAAACTGAGTGTCCTTAAATATTTAAAGGTAAACTTATTCTAAAACTCTGTATATTTATAATAGAGAATAGAGTCCAATTTATATCTCTTCATATTCTATTAGAATAAAAAATGAAGACAAACACAAGGGTACACTCCAAATAATTTAAAATATAATGCTTAATTTTAGTAACAGAGTAAATCTCACTGACAACTAGCATCACGAACATGTGTGCTTAAGAAACCTGCACATAAAATGTTGACTCATTTATACTGGAGGTAGTTGAGGATATAAACGGATGGTGGAGGAGGTGGTAGTGGTAGAGGTAGTTGAGGATACAAAGGGATGGTAATGGAGGTAGTGGTGGTGGAGGTAGTTGAGAATATATATGGATGATGATGATGTTGGTGGTGGTGTTAGTGGAGGTAGTTGAAGATACATAGAGATGATGATGGAGGTGGTGGTGATGGTGATGATGATGGTGATGGAGGTAGTTGAAGATATATAGGGATGCTGATGGAGGTGGTGGTGATGGTGGAGGTGGTGGTGAAGGTAGTTGACAATATGTAGGGATGGTGATGGAGGTGGTGGTGTTGGTGGAGGTAGTTGAGGATATATAAGGATGATAGTGGTGGTGATGGTGGTGGAGGTAGTTGAGAATATATAAGGATGGTAATGGAGGTAGTGTTGGTGGAGGTAGATGAGAATATATATGGATGATGATGGTGTTGGTGGTGGTGTTAGTGGAGGTAGTTGAAGATAGAGATGGTGATGGAGGTGGTGGTGATGGTGGTGGAAGTGGTGGCAGCAATGTTTATAATAGCTGAAATTGATTTGCATTCTCTGTTCCAGAATTTGCATTGACTTAAAATGACACAGGTAATTGTTACAATGACTCAATATGGTAAATACTATTATTATGCTTACTTTCTAGAAAATAGTTAAGTGAAATTGGATAAAGTCCAACTACTAACAAATAAAATTGGAACCCAAGTAGATTTAGGTCTTGCTCTGAAGCTCTTAGACAAACAGTTACTACTGGGGAGAAATTTTAAATGTCAAACTTCATTTCTTAAGGTAGTAATGACAAAGAACAGCTTATTCTCTACAATGTTAATTTGAATGATGACTTTTTATTTAAAATGGTAATATGTTACCCTTGTACATCACCACTATTTATAGTATATTAATAATATCTGAATTTGTAAGAATTTTGGTCATCACAACCTATTTTTATCAGAATTAATATTAAATAATATACATTTAAGAATACACTTAGAACAGTATAGACTTTTTCTGTTATATTTTAGCTTATCTCACATTTGGAATTTAAAACATCTTATTGGATATATTTATGCAAACCCTTGGTGGATAATTAGAAAAATTAAATCAACAGGAAAAATATGGGCAATAAAATGTTTTTATTGACAAAGAAAAAAGACTCCTGAGTCCTTACTAGTCAAACAGTCTAGTGAGTTGGTAAGGTCTAGCTTCAGTGACAGACCTTATCTCAAGAAAAAATGGTGAATTGGGATTTAGAAATACATTCAACTTTATCCTCTGGCTTCTGCTTGATCACAAATAGGTATAAAGATCTTACCATATATTTGTACCCACACAAATACACCAACACACACACAAATAAGCAAAATAAAAATGATTTTTATTTATTTTATTTTATTTAAGCAACTAATACCAAAATCAAAGAAGTATAAATTTGCTAGTGTACACCTTAGATCATCAATAGTTCAAAATAGCAATCATGTGTGTTGTTATAGGAAGCAAAGAATTAAAGACAGATGTACTAATGAATATGTTTTCCAACTATTAGCTTATTATTTGGTATGAAAAATAGAAGGACTATGATACATGAGGCAGTTTTATAATGAAGATGTAAAAAAACAAGATTGAATTCAAGAATGAAGAATTAATTTTTAACATAAAAGTAATTATAAAAATAATATAATCAAACCAATATACTGAATTTAAGTTTTGGAATATGGGGGGTGGTGAGCAGTTTTTCATTTGTTTTATTTACTTAAGCAATGTTATAACTACTCTAATATTATATTTTTCTCAATTAGTGACAGATTTTCTCTCTGCACTGAGTTCTTACTACTTATGGTGTGTCTAGGTGAAGGGGTATTTCTGTTGTGTTTTCTATCATGATGCTACATTACAATTTGCCTTCACAAAGCAAAATCTTTATTATGGGCAGAAAGTACACATGGGTTTGTTCCATGTGTATTTGGTTATTGCATTTGAAAACTGTATGTAGGAAAAACATGGCCTTTAATATACATTTTCTCATTCATTCTCCGTCAAATAAAACAAGCCTTCAGAAATTACTTAAGGTTTTGAAACTTTTCAGGTTCCCAGAGAAAATAACATTTCCACATAAATTCATGCTAGTGTGCACTCAGACTGTGTTTTCCCAAACCCAACTGCACATTTCTTGTCTGCTTGAGTTCACTTTACCAAATGCAATTTTATATAATGCAGTGATTCCAATACTAGTTATGTCTTGGCTTTGATATGTTGCATTGACAGATGAGGGCATTGCTCATTAAGGCTCCCTAATAAAAATTCAATTTCATTTGAATTTTCACATGCTCAAAAATTAAGTATAATTTTATCTTATTCCTCTAGGCCAGAGTTCTATCAGTCTCCTCTCTCTCTCTCTCTCTCTCTTTCTCCCTTTTTCTCTCTCTCTCATCATTTATTTCTTAGAACATGTAATACAAGTGTCAGGTATGAGAAACAAAGGACAGTAAGACAATAAAGTAATATTTGTTTGGATTTTTATATGAGTAAATGACTTTCCATATATCATAATTGTAATAACAAGTAGAGCTGGATTTACACATTAGGCTGCCATCTGTCTCTACACACTAGGCTTTTAATCCTATCTTATCTGTGAAAATTAAATCTAAAATTAAATTAATTCTTTAGGGAAGATGATTGTTGATGAGAAGACCATGATTTGATGCCAGATTGGAGGATCATGACCAGGAAGTAAAGAGATCGCTGAAAGTATGAAAATTATTTAAAGATGAAATGTGTTTAAGAATGGAAATATGACAGGCTCAGTCTCAAACTTATTCACTCCTAGGTTTAAAAAAAATGAACCAAGCAACTGATATCAATGAGATGATGGTTTCCAAGGCCGCAAGAGGATCAAACATGGAAAAACTGAACTAGGGAGGGATGAGGAGCCATTCAAATTGGAAATATATAAGAAACATGGTTAATTATTTTTGCCATTTAAAAATATACTTTATATATACTTTATCAATATATAAATTTGATTTCTTTTTAATTCTACACTGTTGATGGATGATTTGGGGAAATACAGTTGCATTTTGTTTTCAAACTTACATTTCATAAGCTGACTGAATCTTGCATTTGAAAATTTTGTTTTCAAGAAATTCAGCTACATATAGGAAATAGAATAATTTTATTTAGGTATACTGAGTGTATGGTTATAACTCTCCATACTTTGGGTGTTAAAGCTGGAAAACATTGAGACAGATTGATTATTGATTTTTTAAGATGAAAGAAGGAGTATTACCTGCTAGTTTGCTGAATTTGAGAAAATCAAAATGAAGAATGAATATAAAGGCATCCAAAGATTTTTTTCAGGAAATATGCTTGAATTTGAGAAAATGTATAAAATATTTAAAGTATTTTAGATACACACATATCATATTTGCAATGATTATTTTTTTCAGCATTATTATTGTTAAATTAATTTTAAATTTGCTTCCTAACATGAAATTTAGTTTTTATAACATCCTAATGTATTAAATATTTTAAAGTAAATTTGTATAGGATAACAACATGGAATTTTCTGGAAAATATTGAACTTTCATTTGCAAAGTATATGAATAATATTTTAAAATATGTAATATTTGACCTTGAATTACTGTATGTTATAATACTGAATAAGTTAGAAGATATTTATTTAATTGTCTTACTTTATTTTTTTCATGTACAGAATTAAATAGTGAGTACAGGATTAAATAGTGTAAGCTAGTAGTAGCTGGTCTGAATTGATGATGTATCTGTTCTCAATGACAATAGCTTGTGGTCAATGCTCAAAATTTCTTAAGTAAAACTAGACAATATTCTTATCACCTTTGTTGAAAATTTGCTTTGTAGGAAGATGTATATGCTTATCATCAGTTGTCAAATTATAGCAATAATAATTGGATTCACCAGTTTTCAAGTTCCAGCAATAATTACTGGATTCATGCTTTGGTGGTTTTAAAAGGAGATCATGTGCTTGTTGCTATTCTTGGGAAGTATATGTGATGAACATCACTTGGATGGTCACCTTTTACATACACAAAAGCTATTCACATCCTTGCTTGTTACAAATTAGGTCGGTATGATAAATAACCATGCCAGCTCAAGAATAACGATTGTATTTTAATGGTTATAAGGGGGAAAACTCACACTAATGTAGTGAAAGGGAGCGCAGGCCTGCTTTTCGTCCTGCCCGGCTCCCGCACGGCTAGCTTATAC
>LOJH01030052.1:0-11420 GCA_001685095.1 Ellobius talpinus
CAAAATTGACCTTAAAATCCATACCAATGCAAATTATTCATATCTATATCACCTGAGAATATGTACATCAAATCTGGGATCAGGTAGCAGGCTCAGATGTTGCTCTTTCCGATTTTGGCCAAATTGATTTCTAGTTCTTTGTTACCATGGAACCTCCCCAGTCACCTGTCCAGCCTTTCCACCACATCACTCTGTTCGATGGCTTCACATTTTAAGAACATCATGTCTTAATTCAGATGGATGAGCATTAATTTATGACAAGGTAGTCTTAGGAGCTCAGCAAATAACAGGCTGGTGAAGAGGACAATGCACTTCTCAAGGAAAATGTGAAAAGGTAAGACTCCAGACCACTTCAAAGCTTCATTCTATATTAAAACTTAATCCGGAAGGACAGCTAGGAAAATACATTTGATAGTGGAATGCAAAGATATGATAATTGCTGATCTAAATATTTAAGTATCTGGTTAGAAGATTAATTTAGAAGTTTAATTAAATGGAAGGCAAGGCTATCCTTTGTGTAAACTTGTAACGATCTCAAATTTACCCTTCCTCCTCTTTGAGGCCATGCCTCTCTATTCTCTGGTAAATTAATCTGTTTGAAAGTAAAATGCTATCCTATTGGGACAAAATGACTGCTTTAAAGGCACATGGAAAAAATGTAATGAAAAATGGACTTTTAAAATTATTATTAATTTTAGATATTATAATTATATAATCTCTCTTCCCTTTCCTTCTTTATAAACCTCCCAGATTCATGGGTGGAGACTTCTTTTCCTTATATTTTCTTTCTACTTGGAGGCAAAGCATCTTTCAAAGGTCAATCAAAGTCATATATGTATGAATGCTTACTCAACATTTTACTCTCATTAATAAATGTGATGCATTTTACTCACAGACACTTTTCATGCCTAATAATTTCCTCTACTATATTCTAGGTGGGTCTCATCTCTGAAATACTATAGTCTAATGTTTTTCACATTTGATCATTGTAGAATGGAGAGGGAGACTTATATTGCATCATATTTATATTTTTCTCAAAACTCTTCTGTATCTATGGATTTATTTTGTCTTTTCATTAATTTATCAAATATGTAAGATTATTATTTTTATTTCCCTTGAAAAGTAGAAACTGAATCCTCAGGGACACACCACGCAATGCATACACACACACGTACATGCTTTGAGTTGTGAAAATGAAAAAGAACTATCTATGGTGAAGTTTAGACTCAAATCCAGGCTTGGTTCTCTTCAGTGTCTCCCTATACTGAATTCCCCCTACTTTCTCACTGTGCTTTGTTAATTTAAATATATTAATATAGTCAGTTTAAAATATATTCCTTACACTTGTACACACATGCAGATAAAAATTCTTATCTCAATTTTCTTTCTTTTTTTCAAGACAAGGTTTCTCTGTAGCTTTGAAGCCTGTCTTGAAACTCTCTCTGTAGACCATGCTGACCTTGAAATCACAGAGATCCAGCTGTCTCTGTCTTGAGTGCTAGGATATAAGGCATGCGCCACCACCGCCCAGCTTCAAATTTCTTATTCCTAGCATACATCACAAAGCTATGCATTTTATTAATGAAAAGTGTGTTCAGTTTTATACTGTTTCAAGATTGTTAACTAAACACATAGATTGTTATAATACTTACCACTATGCTCATATAATACAAACTATTTGGATTCCAATGCAGGTTTGGGCTCTTCTGTAGCAGCAGACGTTGTGATCCTATGAAAGGCTATCACTCATAACAAACTGGCCAAAGCATTCTAGTATGTAAAAGTTGAATCTGTTCAACTTTTCCAGATAGAAACTGAGTTTTGGATTGCCATACTGAGCTTTGGTGTGAGAGGAATTGAGATCTCCAGGACTGCAGATGGGCACTAAGAACCTTGGCTTGATGACAACTTGATATTCTGCTCCACTGAAAGCTTTTCTGTGCTCCTCAGGTTGTTCAAACACCACTACTGGGTCATACCCTTATGAGAACAAATGCAATTTTAAAATTCTCTCTCTTGAAATGAGGGGGAGAGACTCATGCTCCATTACTCTTTCCTTAGAGTAATTACTTCAGAAAATTTGTAATGAAAAGTTCTTTTTCCATGTCTTTGAAATATATGTAAATTTTTAAAAACTTAAGCCTCCTGTCAGCTTTACAAACCAGGAATATCTATCTCTCTGAAGGACTCTGGACCCATCTCTTTGAAATGTAATTAAGCAAAATAGTACTCTTACATTCCAGTTTCTGTGGAAAAAAACATAGAGCTTAACTTGAGCCTGTGATTTACTTGAAGTTCCCAAATTACCTGTTATAAACCCATCAGAAACTTATATTTCCTTAACATAAAGCCAGTTGCTAGGGCAGATGGCCACCTACCTTCTGCATGAATCGAGGATGAACTGGATGTGAGAAATGGTGTTACAAGTCCTTCTACATGAAGGCTAGGCATTATTGAGAGCAAGGGTCAAATGGATTGTATCTACTCAACTGTGGGTATATAAGGTTGAGATTTTTTTCTTTCATGATATCTTTCATATCTGTGATAAAATTGCATTCTTGTTTAAGTTTATTCAATACCAGTCTATTTTCTTTGTATTACTTTGTGGAGCAGATTTCTGGTTGGGAGGAGAGTTTATTTTAAATTATATTTCACAATAACATGGATACCTTAAATGAGCAAAAACTTATAAAGAGATTGTGGATATAGTAATGTTCATCTGTAAATCCTTGTTCTGTGTTTTCTGGCCATAATTTTTATTGCCAAATAGCACTGAAAATACAATGATACAGGATCACTAGTTAAGCTATGTGTATGTGGCCACCATTAATTTCAAGATAGGTATTTCACCTAATTTGTTTCATTTGATACATTCAACCTACTACAAGGGTTTATTGTACAAAAATCTATTAGTAATGAGCAGAACAGAATAACAGGAAAGCTATTGTTGTCATTGAAATTGGATATTTGCCATCTGCCAGACTTTTATTTTCTTCACAATCATAAGGACTGGGAAATCCAGAATTCGGTTCAAGCTTTATCACTTCAACTAGTGTTGATAAACTGAAATAAGGATTCTTTGGGTTCTTACTTCTCATTTTAACACTATTTCTGTAATGTCTTTTATAGCTTTGGAAATGATTTCTCATGGGAGAAAGGGTAAGCCATCCAATGGACTTGAGTTTTCTTCCTGATTTTGCTGTCTTCTCTTACGTGTATAATATTCTCTTCTGTGACTTTTTTCCCCAAGCAGAGTGACACCTGATTCTTTTATTCCATGCTTTTTATTTTTTATTCATTTTTAATGTATGCATGTACATATACACATGTGTGCAGTGCCTGTGGAGGCCAGAGAGAGAATCAGAAACTATTGAACTGGAGTTTCAGACCATTGTGAGCTATCATGTGGGTGCTGGGAACCAAACATGGGTCATTTGCAAGAGCAACCAGTACTCTTAACCACTGAGCCATCTTTCCAGCCCTGTATTCCCTGATATTTTTTTATAGCATCTTTTCTGTGAGGCAAGCCAAATTGCAACATTTAATGATAAGAGGTAATAGGGAAAGTATAGTTTATACATCTTTTGAAAAAGTTGTTGGTTGGTTGTGGTGGGAGTATCAGAAGTATATAGTCTGTAAAATTATAAGCATCTAGGAAAGAGTTGGTATTGATGTCTCCAAGCTTTGGTTGGGATAATACAGACCTTGCATAGCTTAAGGGAGACTCTTCTGTAGGCTGGAAATAGTAAATTTGATAGAAAGGCAATGAAAATGATGGTAGGGAGATGATGCTGTACCCAATTTAAATAAAACAGTAAGTTAGAACTTTTGAAGATGTCTTATGTTTTACGGCCTTCTGTGTCCAGACAACAAAGTATGTGCTTATTTAAATTTCACAATCAAGGGAAAAGGAAATACAACATGACAGAGCATCTGTGGGTTAACATGTTGTACACAAAACAACTGATCTGAGAGGGGGTAAAATCAATCTGGGGATGTACAAATGAGATGATACATGAGAAACACATGAACAAGAAAACCCTAGTTAGTGAGAACAACTGCTCAGCTTCTAGAATCTTCTATGTGAGTCTTCATTTCTAGCTCGTTATTGGCTCCCAACAGTCTTAGTCTGTCTTCCCAACCCTGTTTAAATCTAGGAAAAGGGGGAAATACAAAAATTATACATTTTCAAATGTCTTATTCAAACTTTAGGCTCTGTATAAAGCTTCAGTAATAGAACCTCGCTACTTTTTATGATGGTTCTTTTCTACTCTTTGCCTGTGCAATGCTTTCAATGTTGTTATGCACATTGACAGAAGTTCATATCAGGAGTCATTTTGTACATATTTGCTTCTCAGAAACAGAAAAGCAGGAATACCTAGGAGGAAGCTGGCTTTAGAAATAGACAGACATAGCTTAAAATCCCAGCTCTAGCCCTAACAGCTGCTTGAACCTGGGTAAGCTTGCTCTCTTTATGTATGGCTAATAGAGATAATATGTTACATTCCATCCCACAGGAGTTATTGTACGAATTCTGGGTGTGCTTGGTGCTGAAAAAGGAAATATGATTACAATCAAGAACATTTTCAGAGAAGATGTGATTCGTACATCTAAAAGAATAAGAACAATCTTCAAGAGAGAAAATACTCCCTTGGGCTATCAAAATCCACAGAAAGAAGGGCTATGTATAATGTTAAACATTTCTATAATTATTATTATTAAAAATGTTAAAATGACACCTTCATTTTAGAACAAAGTTCAACTTTACTGGCTATAATTGTAGCACCTGATAAAATAAGAACTGTACATATTTAGTGTACTCAATTTGATGCCTTTAATATATGGACTTGTCAACAGGATTCCCATCACAGACACAGTAATAAATATACACATCAGATCCAAAAGCTTTCCCAGATTTCTTTTTGTGTGTGTACTAAGAATAATTGGCATGGGATCTACCCTCTTAATCAATGTTTAAGTGCACAGGATGTTGTTGTCAGCTGTAGGCAGAGTGGATCTCTAGAAGTTGACCATCTTGCATATGTAAAGCATTGCATCCATTGTACAAGAGCATCCTCACAGCCACAACACCAATTAGACAAGTTATTAAAAAAATCAAAGGTGAAAAAAGGGAAAATGATTTCAGAAAACAAACCACAGAAAGATATGAGAACTAGATTAAAACATAAAGACTATTATCATATGTTTCATGAAATTTCACGTGATAACATTGCCATCTTGAATTAAAACAGACATCTAGGGCATATCAATTAGTATGGAGAGCATGCATAACAGAGTTCTAGTGATTAGTGAAGTGAAAGAGGCAGATATATTATTTATTATTTAACTAAAACCCTGCTAGAGAATTTTACACATATAAATAATATGTTTGGTCAAATCTACTCCCTATTCCCTCCCCCTAATTCCTCCCCTTCCATGAGATTTTTTTCTCAACTTCATGTTATTTAACAGAACAAAACAAAACACTGATTTGATTTTGTGTTGCCAGTATATGCATGGGTATAGGGCCATCTCCTGGGATCTGTACAACCCCAAAGAAAACAGACTTTCCATGCCCCAGGAGACATTATTTGTGAATAGCTTCTTACCTACGGGTGGGAGTTTGTGACTTCCTCCCCATCCATGCAGACATGTTGTCTGGCTTGACCTTTAGCACATTTTGTGCATGCTTTCACAGATAACATAAATCCATGTTTGCAACTCCCCTGTCATACTGGAAAATTCCATTTCACTGTAATCAGTCACTACGTCTGGCTCTTTGAATCTTCCCACACTTCCTACATGGTGATCTTTGAACCTTGAGAAGAAAGGGTAAACTGGTAGTGTCCCATGTAAATCTGAGTACTCCTCAGCAAGATAGGCAAATATAAAATACTAGTTTTAAAATGAAAAATATTTGGAAATTAAAGAATAGTCAAAAAAACAAATTGGTGTGTTTTTTTATTTTTATTTATTTGCTAGGATATTTTTTGTTTGTTTTTGTTTTTCAAGGCAGGATTTTTTTTGTTTGTAGCCCAGGCTGTTCTGGAACTAGCTCTGTAGACCAGGTTAGCCTTGAACTCACAAATGTCTATCTGCCTTTCTGCCTCCCAAGTGCTGAAATTAAAGGTGTGAGCTACCATTGTCCATTATTCACAAGGTTTTTTTTAATAATAGATATTTATAATAAAAAGATCAAAATGAAAACCATAGAGTATAAATAAAAAAGAAAAACATAAATATATGTGGTTTTATTTTAAATTTATATTTTAAGTATATATTTCAAGCATGGATTTAAAATTAAAATATTAAAATTTAATAATTAAATATTAACTATTTAACAATTAAATTATTGTAACTAATTAATCAATCAAGGAAAAATATCAGACATAAGTATTTATTATGAATATAAATACCATGTATCAGACAATTTTATCAATTTAGTGAGTTTTAGTGATCATAATGGAATATAAAATACAAAGTTCATGTGCAAAGTTTATTAGTTAGAAAAAGGTTTTATTCTTAGAAAAAAGGTAAATACTCAGACTCTGAAAGGGTATGGCTAATGTATTCACAGGTATTAATAAAACATGAAACAACAAAAGTAGAAAAATTCAGGACTGAAATTAACTGGCTGGAGAGAATGAAAGAGTCAAAAATGAAAAGATTGATGAAGAATAAAAGGAATAAGTTTCATATAACATACAAAAATTTTAAAAATACTATATACTACATGTAAAAAGCAAAAAAACTCACAATAATATTAATTAAGAATTCTAGAAGGGTCAATTTGGCTATGGAAAAATTAGCTGTGTACTAAAAAATATTGTCTTTCCAAAAAGCAAGAAGAAAAGTGAAAGTATATAGGGACCTTAAATAAATAAAATTGATAGTTAAAAACAATACTAATAGAATTTTTAGATTTTGCAGATGAGACCTATTAAAGCTTCGAAAACAGTAATTTTAAGTTTATAAAAATTATTTATAGAAGAGAAATCAAGAGAATACTTATTTCATATAATGAATTAAGTATATCCATACTACCTAAACATTAAAATTAAAAATCAAATACAAATCTCATTAGTAAATAAAGATTAAATAACTCTTATAAATCATAAATCTGAATCCAGGCATACTAAGAAAAAAATTCTATGAACTATCTTGGTTCATAACAAAATATATTAAAGAATTTGTAAATGTAATTTATTACTCGTGCTGGTTAATTTTAAATGCTAGCCCAACACATTCTAGAAATAGTTTTTAAGACATGAAGAATGAAAGTTTGAAGAAATTTGGAGCATCTAATGGGCACCGTGGGGTAGGGTTGGAGTTGTTGAGATGTATAGAGTCCATTTGGTAAAGATGTTGCTGCAATATTTCTAGAATTATAAATGATATTATTTTGATTTTTTTGGTTTTTGCCTATGGTATGTACATTTTTTAGGCTCAAGCACTTTCTAGCCTAAAAGAGTAGACAAAAAGTGAGTTCTAGATGGCATACATTTGTGTGATAAGAATTTAACTTATATAGCTGTTGTTTGCAGCTCTTTTTTTGATTTGTTTGCTTTTGTGCCCAGTTTTGTACTTTGGGAATAAGAAGTATTTAATTTGTTTTTTATTTTATTGGCTCCCATAGTTAAGAGACTTTGGATTTGCAAAGTATTGGAATTTTTAAGGACCACGGGACTTTCAAAGATTTACTACATTTTGCATTATAACATTAAAATAAGATTTGGGGCACAAAGCATGAAAAGTCATGACATAAAGGATGCATTTGTATGTCAAGGTGACAAGGGACAGATTATGTTATTTAGTGTTAAATATTAACTTTTCACAACTTTGAACTACCTGATTAGTAAGAGGTCTAGAGGAATTTAGATCAGGTTGTTTGAAGACATATCTGTGGGAGATTGTCTTATTTATTAATTGACTCAGTTCATTGTGGATGTCATTCCTTAATAAAAGAAGCTAGTTAGGAAGAAAGCAGGTAGGATGAGTGCCTTTAATCCTCTATTCTTTGACTTGGGTATGATGTGGCTAGCTGCTTGAGTTCCTGCATTGATTTACCCTCAATAATAAACCTGGAATTGCAAATAAACTCTTTTCTCCCTTATCATCAGGCTGTTTTATTATAGCAGCAAAGATCTAGAACATTAACAGATGGAAGAAGAAAAATGTATCAGAAGTCATAAAACTGGTTAAAAATGAACCCAGACTGTTAGCAAATTTACAACAGTAATTTATTAAACAGGTAAAGGTATTTTAATAAACTGAGAAAAAATGTTGCTTAATATAAATACATTAGATATGTTTCTACTCAAGACTAGAACAAACTGAAGACACACTTATTCTGATTGTTATATTTTTATATGAAGACTCTGGTGTAAGAAAACACACAGATGGAAATAAAAAGCAAGAAGGTATGAAAACTGAAGAGGAAAACAAAACTCTCATTTTCAGATCTTCCTATTGTTTGCATATAAAATCCACAAAAAGCTACAAATGCAGTAACAGGATTAAATTCAAATTTATGAAGTTATTTATATCACCCCAATTAATGAATATAATTTAAATATAGCATTGGTAAGAACAGAGTGATATCTTATTGGGTAGCAGCATTGATGTTATAGTATAAGGACCTAATTTCAAGACCATAAAATTCAAATAAAAAGCTAAGCTCATGAAAATGAGAGGTGGGAACTGAGATGGAGGATGACTAGGGCTTCCTTGCTTACTCCCCAGCTCCAGGTTCAGTGAGTGACGTCTGAAGGGAATATAGCTGACAGAAAATGATGGAGCATGACAACTAACATGCTCTCTTGCCTCCATGTGTGCATACTTGATGTAGGATGTCCTGTATATGTGTTGCTTTTATTGGTTAATGAATAAATATGTTTTAGCCAATGACTATCTGAGCAAAGCCAGGCAGGAAATCTGGACTGAGATAAAGAGGGAGAGTAGGCAGAGTTAAGGAGTTGCCATATAGTTGTCAATGGAGAAAGACATCAAAATTTTACCAGTAAGCCACAGCCTTGTGACAATACTGAGATTAATAAAAAATGGGTTGATTTAAATATAAGAGCTAGCTAGAAATACACCTGAGCTGTTGGCCAAACAGTGTTGTAATTAATATAGTTTTGTGTGATTATTTGGGTTTGAGTGTCCAGGAACAAAAAGTACAGTTTCTGTTTACAAATGGTTTCCAAATGTTGGCAAGAATTTCTACATAAAACTTGAGAAAACTTTTTAAAATGTGTTTCTAGACCTATAAAAATGGGAGTCAATTACAGTTTCTTGGTTAGTTGCATTTTTTTTCAGATAGGTTCTGTTTGCTGGTGCCTAACAGAAGCATGGCTTATTTAAGAGACAACTTCCTGGTTTGTGCTGGCAGCATGACAAGCTCTGGCTCTCTTGGGAGTTCCTGCTAAGGAACACTTAAATGGAGCAGCATGCTACTATTTGCTTAATGATGATATAGATCCACTGTGTCCCTGGCAGTGAGCATAGTTTGCAGAGGCGGCAAACATACTTCCTCAGTGGTGGACTGGACAGAGGCAACAGGCAAAGCAGCAATGTTAGTCCTAGGCATGCTTGCTCAGCATTAAAAAAATGCTCCTGGTCAGAAAAGGATTACAGATATGCAGTAAAACCATGTTCAGACCAAAAAAGGCTCTAAATGATTTACAGTGTGTGTTTAAAATATATGTAGGCTTGGGAAAGAAAATAAAAAAGATAAAGATAAAGTCCTTTAAAAAATAAATAGCATAGCCAGGAGCAGTGGTGCACACCTTTAATCCCAGCACTTGGGAGGCAGAAGCAAGCAGAGCTCTATAAGTTCAAGGTCAGCCTGGTACACAGAGTGAGATCCAAGACAGTCAAAGATACACAGAGAAACCCTGTCTCAAACAACTAAAAGTTAGAAATAAAAATTAAAATAAAAGAAATAGAGTAAAAAAACTACATAAAGATGGAAAAGACACAGTCTGGATTATTTATGTTATTGTGTTTTCATTGGATTTTTTGGACTGTAAATGAGCTATGAAGAGACATTTCATTGTATGGCTGCTAAACTATACCAACACAAATATTTGAAAGGTATTTTGACTTCAAAATTTAAGTCTAAGTACATGTTACTTTGGAGAAAAGGTCCTTTTTTGTTTCCACAGAGGATAGAAAGCTGTGGATCCTTACCTACTTATATGGTTTAACCAAACAAGACCCTCTGAAGTGATGGCCCTGGTGGTCCAACATCCACAACAGCTTCAGGATTGCTAACTGAGATGTACCAACCACACAGAATACCCAATGGAAGATCTGATTAACAGCACCCCCAATCAGCAAGAAGTAGTCTACAGAATTATGCCTAAATTTCCAAATATTATTATTAATGTTTGTTTTAATTTAAAGGAATGTGATTATAAATGGTTAATGGTCAAAGTCAAGGTCTTTCTTAAATAAAAAAGGGGATATATAGAAAGGAATACTTCACTTTGGTATGGACTTTGATTTATTGATATGAGTTTAAGGTCAATTTTGTTATCTGTATATTTCCACTTTTATTTAAGGTATTATGTTTATATAGCTCATTTAGAAAATGTAATGTGTAATTAAAAATTATTGATTAATAGATCTATAATAGTCATCTATAATAGTCAAATTGTAGTCATGTTGGATACTTTCTCCAGATGTACCGAGATATGTTTCAGATGAATAGGTAGTCTTCAAACCTTTCAAAGAGCAACAGAATATGGTATTGAAAATGATTTAAGAACTAGATTTTTCTAAACAATGAGACATGTCTGCTTCTGGCATCACCAATTACTTCAGAGAGGTTGATGGGCATTGAAGAATCTCATTATGAAATTTGCTTTCAATGTGGCAAGGCTAGCCATTTGTGCAAGAAGCTGTTCTTGCCTGGAATGCTTGCTGGTATGCTATAGGAACTGGACTTGCAGGACCCACAGAAAAGTGACTGCTGAACTTTCCAAAAGATAGGAGTGTCTTCAGGGTTCATGCTTCACAGAAGAAACTGTCAGACATTCTGCAGAACAAAGAAGAAAGCTACTGATAAACGTTGCTGAGGATGGATGCCCCAACATTACAAAAGAACTTTTGGTGGCTATCCAGGCAGTAAGACTTCTCTGTCATTTCTAAAACTTTGGAAATTGCTTATAATGCAATTCCTGTTTACTTAGGTAATATTATATCCTTCTAGACTCTTTAATGGAGTTGAAGACTAGAAAGATATAATTATAATTTTTCTTGGTTATGATAAAAGATAAATTAGACATAATACTTTGGACACACAAAGATAGGATAGAAGATAGAATACTTTCTTTAATTTGACAACTAAATGGACTATTATAATTCTTTCTCGATAACTATTTTTATATGCAATTTTACTGTGTTAAAGTTAAAAC
>LOJH01030057.1:2842-13865 GCA_001685095.1 Ellobius talpinus
ATATATATATATATATATATATATATATATATATATATATATATATATTAAACACCAGTGGCCCAAATTGAACTTTTAGTCATCATTTTTATTCAGTGACCCAATGTCCAGACAACTTTGACCTTTTCATTCTCCTAACAATAGGCTTTAGTCCCAGTCCATCCTTGATTTTGCATTTTAGGGCAGAGACAAATAAAAATGCTCAAGTCTTTCATTTGATTTTGTGTTTTCTATCAAGGACCCTAAACAGGTCACAGGCATTTTACCACATCCGTTCCCTGCCAACACTGCTCCCATCCATTTCTCTCTTTACCCTCAATTTGTGCCCACACAGTTCTAAGAAACCACACTGGTTTCATACCAATTGTTGAATGTGAGACACCTTCCCCAACCTCAAAGGCTGCAGAGGGCCAGGACCGAAGGTTTAGTATCTCGGTATTTGACCACTTACTCTTTGGAAGAACATTACCCAAAGACCTTGCTATAGGAATGTCCTTCCTTCTATTATCACCGTCATAATTATAGCCTCAGTATAATCCCCACAAAAGCAAGTGCAGTGTCTAAAAAGCCAGCTGATGAGTGTCAGGGGATTTCATATCATCATACATTGGGAAGACAGAATATCACTATTACCAAACTTACTTTACAAAACAAAGTGGAGGTAAAAACCCAGGCAAGGGAAAGGCACATCAAACAGAATTGACGGGCTTCCCATCATGGCACTACATTACAGGATGACCTCTGCAGCCTGGAAACTGGGTGCCATCAACACACTGCACTTTAAAGTGGGAGATGAAAGAGGGCCTCCCCTAACGTCTGGCAGTATTACTGGCTCAGGTTTAAAGGAAGTATGCAGCCAGGTACCCGTGTCACATTTCAACCTGTGATATTGACATGGATGTGAAAACCTCAGCCTTTGAAACTGAGCCTTTCATATGCTGAACAAAAACCTGAAATGCACTCTCCTGTGAAGACCTGAAGGAGAGAGACGTAAGATGATAAAGGGGAACCCTTTACACGTGGAGCAGTTCTGAATTTCCCTGCCATGGCTGTAATTCAAGCCTGCTAAAGTAGAGCTTAACTCAGATCTTGACATTGGTTTGTTCGGCTTTCCTCAATACCAGGGCTTACCAGCCTTGTAGAGATTCTAAAAGGCCTTTGGGGTTGGGGGAGGGGGAGGGAAGTTAAGGGTTCCAAAAAGGTTGTGATGTGTCATGGAAGTGAGTGGGAGAATATTTTAAAGAGCCAGTCTCCCTTGAGTTGGATTCATTTGAACTCTTTTCTATTAGCTCAGCAAAGGCCTAAGCAAACAAATAACTCAAATATCTCAAGCAAATTTCACCAGCCCACTGCAAATACGCTGCATTCTCTTTCCTCCAGTGTTCAAAAAGGAAAGCATCTCTGCCCTGTGCCTTCCACTGGAAGTTTTTGAATTTGACCTAGAGATTAACAACCAAGCTAGCTAGGTGTAGCTCATGCCTGTGATCCCAGCCCTCCTGACAAGGAGGCAGAAAGATGGTCACTTCCAGGCCAGCCTGGGCTACATAGTGAATCCCTGTCTCAAGAAAGCAGACACACACAAAAGAAATTAACAAGCTAAGTATATGCCAGCTGGTGTAATCCATAGGCACATGCAGGGTCTGAGCACATAAGATTTCTCAAGGTCATAGCAATCACTTCACATAATAGCCTCAAATTCTACCTTCCTGTGGCGTTCAGATAAGGGGAAACACGTCTTACAAAGGTATTTGAAGTCCTCGCAGTTGGAGATAAAAGGATATTTGCTAAAATCTGATAGTGCAAATCAAGCTTCCAATACTAGAACACAAAAATGCCCTAGTACTGTAAAGCCTTGCAAAGCTCCCCTCTAGCCCCAGGTCCTTCCTTGGCTGCCAGCCAGACCCTAGGCCCCTTTACCAGGAACAGACCCCAGGATGCATTACACTTCCTAATTCTTCATAGTCTGCTTCATTTGGCAAAGGCCTGAAACCTAACCACAACAGTTAAAAGAAAGCCTTACATTCTACAATAAAATATACAAATCATGAAATGTATACAACTAACAAAAACAGTCTCGGGACTACTTGATGAGAGGAATTTGGGAGGGGGTTTCATTCAGCATTCCAGTAATGGGAAACCACTGTCAAAGGTAGAAAATCATTTTTCAATCTCAGGAAACATCGTTACTAGCTGCCAAAAGTTGATCCATATAATAAGAACTGTTTGCTAATGCTGAACACCTGCACTTTTATAGATGGCCTCTCAGGACATCTGTAGCTAAGGCTTCTAGTCTACTGATACAGCAGCCAAGGAAAAAACACGGCATTTTAGATAAGAATGCTTGATGAATTACCCATGCAGCTAAATTCTGTGTATGTGTGTGTGTGAGAGAGAGAGAGAGAACTCTGTCATTAAATACAAGAAAGTACAATACAAAGTGTTTCCCAGATAATACTCCCAGCTGCTAGAAGGTTACATCTTGAGGTGGTAGGATACACAAATCAAAACATACTAGAAGTATAAACATATATCATGCTTATGGAAGCATTCATAAATATTTACTTCACTTCCCATGGCTAGTTTTACTTTTTTGGTTTCATTGTTTGATTTTCTTACTTGCTGAGTTTATTGGGAAAAGTCAGGCTCAGAGGTTTACAAGAAAAGTTCATTAAGAAGTTGCAAGCATTGTTTCCTAGGCTTCTGAAGTGCAACTTCTAGCAAGCATCAGGGGTAATTTATAATTTGGGCATATGTATTCAGACATCAAAATTATTTCTCCATAGCTTCCTCATTGCGCTGGTCTCTTCTAGGCAACCAAGCAAGAGCCATACAGAGACAACTTTCTGATGCATTTTTGTCTGTCGTAGAATTGGAATTTGAAGAGAGTTTCCCTTCCATTCAGGTTGAGAGTCTGTGGCCTTTTCTATGTAGTATGTGTTGCTTTTGTGTTTGTTTATAACCTCGCCAATTTGTTAGCACTGAACCTATGCTGTGCACTATATTGAGAGGGCTTGAGAAGGGATCCACTAAGAGGGCAGATGCTGTCTTCCTCAGCTTACAATCTAATCAGGAAAACAGACACACAGCAAGTAGAACTAAGGGAAATTTGGCCTCCCGGTAGGTAGCATACTTTAGGGGATAGAAGCAAGACCTGGGCAAAACATGGAAAAGCCATAGAAAATTAAATACTTAGTGATCAGTCATCCCTCAGACTTTAAGCCATCCTAGTGTTAACACAACTCAGACTTCATATTTTATTTTAATGTTTAGTGGAGCATGACTCAACGTGGTATCTTTGTCCGTCGTTTCATCAGGCCAGAGAGAAGAGAACAATGAGAGTCAGTGGAAGGGCTCTGAGATGATTTTCTTTCCTCTAGGTTTTTCTGCTACCCTCCAGTCCAGTCTATGCTCTCCTGGTAACATCTCTCAAGCAACCCATCACCTCCTCTTCTTTACCCATTATGACTTCGTACCACAGTCACAAATCACCTAAGTTTTACACTGAGGTCACAGCCCTAGCCATGTTCTGGCCCATATTACCTCTCATCCTCCTTTACTGCCCTGCTTAGTGCCTTTGTACAGTGAGACTCAACAGTTCCCTGGTGTCAGAAGAAGGAAATTCTCATCATGCTTAGGGACTGGGTCCTCTCCCAACTGCAAGCAGAAAAAATAAATTTTCTTGGGGCACTGAATTCAGCTTTTTCCATTCTGGTCCCAAGATTTCTCAAAGGTAGACATAGACCAAGTGCCCAGATTTATCCATGGTGCTGAGATTAACCAGAAGCTGTGCACTTAAAGCGTAATCTATCCTCTCTTCGAAGCCCCTATTGGTGTCTACTTGACTATGGCTGCATCTGCCTTTTGGGGGAAGCTCATATATGTACTGTAGTAGCTCCAGTGTCCATGTAGAATTTCCCAGCCTTTGAATTCCAATTTCAGGGATTCACTTCTAGTGACTTGGATGAGAAAATGTGCATTTGAGTGACTTGGGCTGGGACATAAAGACAATAGAGATAACAGCTGGCCCTGCCCTCCGTGCTTTAGAGGAATCTGAACTCTGAGGAATCTGAACAGATATATGGAAAGTCTAAGTGTAGGTCCCCAGCCACAATCCTGATAACAACTAGCAACATGCTTCCTGTGTGCTCAGACCTTCAGTGACTCCCAAGCCTGCATGTGAGCCAGGCATGGTTGCTAAGCCCCTGGTTTTTTTGTCAACCCATGATGCTAAGCAGAGCAAGAAGCCAGTCTCATCAAGCACTCCTTGAATGTTAGATTCACGAGTAAGATAAATTAGAGTTTTAATGTAATTCAGCAATAGATAATTGTAATATTAGCCTATCAGAGTGCATGCTAGCTAGTCCATCACATATAGGCGTATCTGTTGAACATCATACTTCGATTTGTCTCACATAACAAATAAAGCAAAAATCTTTCACAGTCAATTCCAGGGAATTTGAAGGGGGAGAAACACTTGTTATATTCAATGAAATAAGTCTATAAACCCTTAGGCAAAGTTAACAGGGCAAGGGTTCAGTAGTTTTGAGTTGACTGGTGAATTTTACTACCTAGACAGTAGCAATTACCAATCACACCTTGAGAGAACATTGAAAATCACGGAATTGGGTATTAGATACATTAAAGTTATTGATTCATATATATAAAATAAAGTTTGAAAGAATATATTTGTAAACCACTGGTAAAATATATTAATTATTGATGGATACAGAAGTAAAATAAATCATGAAAGAAAATATTTCTAATTTACTGGTTTAAAAAAAAAGTGTATTTCTCTCTAGTCTCAAAAAGCCAAACTGACTACGTAGAGCACTTATTCTTTAACTTATTAAATACCAGGCATAAAACCATTAATAGGAAATCGGAGTGGCAGGAAAAGACAGTAATGGAGGCAGACTCTTATGGAGAAACCTGGACTGAATAAATACCGAATGTTGTAAAATATTTCCATAAAAGAAGCTTCAATAAATATTTGTACATATTTATTTGCATTGGCCTTTGCTCATTTAATTTGATCAGGACTCCATGTTTTTCCTGGCTGAAAACTCAGAACTTTCTTCAGTTCTAGAAAATTCTTAGCAGTTATCACCTGTTGGAGTTTGGCTTTTCTTCACCCCCTCCTTCTGGGATTCCTATTAGATATTTTTTCATTTCTCAATTCATTCTCCAGTTCCATCTTTTACGTTATTCCTTCCATTCTACACCATCCTGTGTAACTTTCCATTTCATTAACTTTAACCATATCTGACCTATTATTCACACTTTTATTAGAATTTTTTGAAATCTTAATTTGTATGAAAATTTCATTTGCCAAGATTTCTAATGGTTCTTGGCCATATTTATCTGTAAGTTGTATTTTTTTTATTTTGTTCAAAATCTCTTATTACTGTTTAATTTGGATATTGCTGACTTTATACCTTTTTGGTGACTTCTCAAATAGTTTTATTCAAATCATGTGAAAAGTGATGGATTATTTATAATAGTTCATGCATAATTCCTCCAATTTGTTTGTTATAGTGACTGTCTTGATCTTTTATTTTCACATGTGTTTTTCAAATCTGATCTTATGAACTCTCTTTGCATTGGAAAACTATTTTATTTTACTTTTAAAATCATTTTACGAATTATTGTGCATGTGTGATGTGAATACAGATGCACACACACCATGATGCATGTGCAACAATCAGAGGATAACTTTCAGCAGTCAGTTCTCTCCTTCCACCAGAGATCAAACTCAGATCATCAGATTTTTGTGGCGAGGTCCTTCTTGCTGAACCCTAGCCTACCTATCCCTGTTTGCTCACTTTGACCCTTTCCTAAACTCAGTTCCAGGAAATGGGCTGTGTCACAATCACCTGAGCCTGACACCATAGTCCACGGCTTGGAACAAACTTTACATTAAATGTCTGGGACTTTACCCAAGGAGAAAATGAAATTCAGTTGCCTGTGGTAGACAAGGCAGCATCACTGAGAAAATCCACTGGATTATACAGTAGCTCTGATTCTTTCCCTGCCAGGTAACTGATTCCATGGTCCCCATTCTCAAAAGGTGGTAATCTGTGAGGCTCACCATTGGGAATCATTTATTGCCCTGTGGGGTGGTATTGGTTAAGTTTTATCTCTCTTGCAAACCACATTGTGCTGGGTGCTTCCACTCTATTCACTGTGTAAACTTTAATTCTTGCTTTGTTCAACAGAGATGATACTTTAAATTCAACTTTGAAGTGAAACAATTTTAAAAGTTTTTTTTTTATAGTTTCACATGTGTGTCCCAAGAGAAGTTGTTCCCCTTCACACCCATGTATGCCTATCTTGTATTTTGATCACAGAGAAAATAAAATAAAATAATACTTTTGTTTCTTCAGCTTTGAATGAAAATCCCTGTATTTTTCCATTTTGGTCTACTTGGTGATGTAATAGCCATATACTTGAGTTTAAGTTAGAAGGAAATAGAAGGCTAAATTAATAACAACCACATCAGTTATTTAGGAGAAAGCACTGGTTCCCAGCACCACTGGTTACCTTGGAAACTAAACTTCAACAGGAGTCAGTGGGGACAAACCACACTCAATCCATTCCATATACAGAATCCTTGTAAAATTTCACATTTATTGTGGTGATGAGAAGAGAATATAGGAATTCTATTCATCTAACATAGCTAAGAGAAACTGAGAAAAAGCTGGAAAAATACAATAACACAAGTATCCTAGATGATGAAAAGAGGTCTGATGAGGATGTGACTCAGGGCTAGCGATGCTGAAAGCACAAAACCTGTCAATGTACATGTGTGCTTATCTGTGCAAAACCAAACAACATACAGAAAATCATGTTTCACATCTCATCTAGGAAGTGAGCTCTATACAGATCTCAGTCTGTATTTAGCAACCCCTGGATCTTCTGAGTTGCTGGCATTTGCTTGATTCATAGTACAGACAAACTCTGAGGCTCCTCTAATTTGCAAAGACAAGTGCCAATTGCCTGATTTCATACGCACACCTGCTAAAGGTATCATTTTTCTGGCAAACGACTTGACATATGTACTGACAACTGACTTCATTAAAATACTTGTCTGCATGTCAGTTAATTGTCAGCAATCTTTATCATATTCAGAATTCTTATCCTCATTAGTCCATTTCAGCATAGATCCATCAACTTTTGTGTAAGATATGCATCAAAAATGATCATTGTATTAAAAAGACAATGATATATTCTCTGAAGCCTTATCATAGCTTGAATGAAATGTCCCTCACAGGCTCATATGTTTGAGAACTTAGTTCTCAGAGAGTGGCTTTAATGTAGAAGTTTGTGGAATCTTTAGACTGGAAAATGCTGCTGGCAGATTTGAGTTGGAGCTTTGAGAGTTTTATTTAGCCCAGGCCAGCTAGTCTCCATTCTGTTTCTTAATCTAACAAAGTATGAGAAGAAGCAGCCACAAGCTCCAGCATTACGGACTGAACCCTTCACCAAGCCTTCCATAACAGGTTGTATTGTATCTTCTGAAATTGTGTCCCAAATAAATTATCTCTCTCTTACATTGCTTTCCTTGGGAATTTTGTTATAATAATGAGATTTAATCGTTTAAACCTTAACACAGTCTGTAGACTTCAAAAGGAAAACAGTGTAGACATTAGACATTCTTTTGTTTCTGAATTTGTAAAGAAACACAGAAGAGGCTGGAGATATATATAGCTCAAAGGTTAAGAGCACTTGCTGGACAAAGATGATCTGGATTTGAAATTCCAAAGCCCAACCCCTGTGACTTACTTCCTCCACCAAGACCATACCTATTCCAACAAGGTCACATTTCCTAATTCCTCTGAAATAGTGCCATTCCCTAGTGACCAAGTGTTCAAATCCTGAGTCTCTGGGGGCCGTTCCTACTCAAACTGCCATACTCACTCACTTGTTCACTGGCTTATTCTCTCAGGTTTTGAAAATACTCTCTAGGAATTCACTTTCTTTAATGTAACTCTCCATATAGCCCATTAATATAAAAATCTGTAAAACATGTGGGGCACAAAGGTGATTTCATTGACATTTAGGAACAACAGCGTGCCTGAATTTGAAAGAACTTGTAAACTTATCAATGCTACTCAATAGTTCCAAATGAAAGATTTTAAATCTTCTGTTTTTGGAAGACACAATAAAAATAAATTATATTTCTGATAATTTATATAATTAATATAGCTGACACTCCAAATATTTTAAATGAATAAGTATGACTTTATGATGCATATATAGAAATAACTACATAACATTCTTTGCTTCTTGCTTATTTACAAAGGAAAAAATCAGAAGAAAGGTACTGGTGAATAATGCCCCAATCCTTATACATGGCTATCTAGTTTGTCTTCTAGCTAATGTAAGTGATTGGGGAATAGATAGGGAAGTGCAGAATGAATGTCTGAACAGCAATACCCATCAAAGACTGCCTCTGAAGCAGAAGATTCATAAGAATTAGCATTTAGGCTTTTTCCTTCCTTTATTTCTGCTCTGTCACAGCAGCAAAAAAGATATTAGTCAGTCCATATCCCTTCCTCTCTGTAACAGATTTGTTTTCTACTCTTAGTGATATTTTGCATTTACAGTTCTTTGCTTACCATTGTGCATCTATGGGTAATAAAACTGTGCATTACTAGAACACCCCCCTACAAATAAGATGAAGTTACATTTACTAGGAATAGACTCTATTGCTAGGCTTACACACAAAGCTCTTGGTCATCTAGACATCATGCTAGTAGATGAGTAGCCAATGGGCAATAAAGGAATTGATAGCAGGAAGGGCAAGTACTCAGAAAGTACTGAATAGAGAGCTGCAAGCAAGGTTATGAGACAGAGGAGACTAGACCAGCTACCCAAGCAGAGCAGACAGGAGACGTAAGGAAGCGGCTCTTGAGCAACATCCTAAAGGTGAAGGTGGAGGGAACAGTCAGCTGAGCTGGGAATCCCTGTGAAAAGGACAAAGGGTCCAGATGATGGGATTAGATGCCATATAGTGTGACTGTGACCACTGTACAGGCAGCAGAAGGACAGGGAAAGGGACATGACTGCTGAGAGTAGAACAAAAGAGCAGGAAGCTTGAAAGCAGGTATCCCAGCACACATTCACCCAGGAAATAGAAAGGCATGACTGTGAAATGAATTGACCTCATGGATACATTGCCATCAAACATGCAGGAAATAATGAAGGGCTGAAAGAAGCACTAGCTGTAAGATCAAAGAAGAAAGGATAAATTCAAACAAATACATAAAATTTTCTTTGTGTTGGTTAATGATGAGTTTGCTGCCTGTGGTGGCTCAGAGAGAGTTAATTCCAAGGTAACCTCTTTGTTTTTAACACCCACTCTTCTGCGACACAGAGAGAGAGAAAAAAAGAAAGCATGAGTTTAGTTTGGGTCATGTTTGATATCAAGTGTAGTATCCAGAGAAAAATTTCCGGAAGAGAGGTGTCTAGAATACAGCAAAGATAATTAGCATCTTTTCTTGGAGCCAAGGAAAATGGAAAAATAGTGTATATATAGGTCTACAGAGAAGCATAAAATGGATATACGGAAAGATAATGATTATGACAGAAACCTATTGAGACATTTGTGAACCAAAACCTTAACTTTGATTTTGCCATAGTTTTTCTAATACTCTACACCTGACCTTCAAACTTTGATTATACTTCCCCAAGAGCTATAACAAAGACTAGGCCACTGTACCACATCAGCATTTTGCCTTTTCCCTTGTAAGAAGTCTCCTGCTGGATTGACCAGATCATTCCTTCACTGTGTGTGCTCCAGTCTCTATTATCAGGGGTAGCTACAAAGGACTTTTATCATTTAAAGCAAACAGGTAAATTTCCTTAGATCACTTACCTTAAATTGGAATACAATTTCTGCATGTTATCACTATAGCATCAAAAAACTCCTATTGAAGGAGAAGCAAGAGGGGAAAACCAGGGCCTTTTCTCCATGATCTCAAATAGACATTCCTAATCTCTTAGCATCACCATTTCCTGACAGAATCAATCCCAGAGGCATCACATCCTAAGTTCTATGGGAAATAGAGAGTGATTGGTTGTGGGTGAGATAAAGAGAGACAGGGGAGACAGGGCGAGAGGGGGGTGAGGAGAGATTCTTTCACAAGTGCCTAATCATTCATTCTCCTTGGGACCAAAATTACACACCAGAAATTATTAAAGATTGACAAGTTTCCCACTGGGTCCCAAAACCCAAATATAAAACCTTTATGGATTTCTACATTTTAAGAATGGAATAGAAGAGAGGAACTGCTAAGAAGGGACCCGAGGAAGAATATCAAAGAGGCTTGGGTGGACACCGTTTAGCAGCAGGGGCTTATAACTTGTTCAAAATACCATGAAGAATAAAAACTAAAATGATAATCAATTGCCTCCACACAAATGCTGTTTTATGATGTAGTACAAAATCAGAACCCCTGAAAGCAGAAGGTAGGAAACACAAAATCCTTTCAAAGTCCAGGTTTGTCAGCATTAGAGCACAGACTGAGGTACTTTAGTGAGACAGCTACCAGAATCTATGGAGCTAATCTATTTAGTTCCCAAGTTGCAACAAAACTTTCACCCAAGAAAGAAGGGAATTCTAAAAACATGGTCTTGACCTTTGGCCTCCAATGATGAAGTCTAAGTGTGTTCTTGTTTTTCAGGTGCCCTGAAACTACACATTCTCCTTTACTTGTCATTTGGATAAATGTGAAAAAGCATTTGCATTTATACAGAAATTTTATTTTAAACAAAGATGAAACAGTAAAGGATGCCTTTAGAACTTCAAAGTCAACACACATAAAAATAGACATTTCTCTCTCTCTCACACACACACACACACGTGCCTATGTACTAGCAATGAGACAGAAAAAGAAAAACATCTGGTAGTGGATTAAAATATACCTACTACTTAAGATAAAGTAAAATTTATTTATTTATTTATTTTGTTTTTCAAGACAGGGTTTCTCTGTAGCTTTGAAGTCTGTCCTGGAACTAGCTC